>UESW01003838.1:1729683-2005925 GCA_900491605.1 Calamus simplicifolius | reverse complement strand
CCTCTCTCTCTCTCTCTCTCTATTTAAGTGAACCCACCCTGCCCTAAGCCGCCCCTACCCCACTTAACTCAACTCAACTCAACTCAACTCATCTAAGCCTTTTCCCAACTACATAGGGTTGGATACATGAATCTACTTCCTCACTTTGCTCTATTTAGGACTAAGTTGACACTCTACATATTGTTGGCTACATGAATTTAGGCCACCCCCACCCCACCCCAAAATCGACCCAATCTAGCCCAAACCAAGCACTTCAGCATGGTTTAAACCATTTTACAGCAATTTAGGACTTATAGTGAATTGGAGGGGTTTTTCATATCAATTTCCGAACAGCTCGGTTAACTTCGAGCCAAACCAACTCGTTCGGTTTGGTTTGTCCTTCCATGGCTAAAATAATGCTTGACTAGCACACTGTTGCATAGTGTGTCAATATGGTATCACACCAACCAAGTATACAAGACCTACTCAACCAACTTTGACTTAAAAAAAAAAAAAAAAAAAAAAAAAAGAAACTGAAACCTAAAAGGCCTTATATTTATGTTCATATCAGTAGGAACATATTTTTCCATAGAAAATGTAAGTGTAAAAGAAGATCTTAAAATTGCTATTTTAAAGTCCTTGAATTTTCCAGCATTTAAAGAATTCTAGATTAAAGATTATTCTCAACATACGATACAAAATGTTTAGCTTTCTATAGCAAATTTTAAATGAGAATAGGAAGCATGATTAAACCTGCAGTTTTGAAGTCCTTTAATGCTATGAAACAACTAGCAGCATTTTCTGCTTTACCAATGGATTCATAAAGCTCAGCAGCCTTCTTAAGAGACAACTGACCCCTTTCAAAATCCACAGAAATAATACGATCAGCAGTAGCACGAAGACCAGCAGCCCTGGCCCATTTTTCTCTGTAATCATCACCAGCCCGTTCAAAACACAGTGTGGCCATCTCAAAGTTCCCTTCATTGAATAACTGCACCCAAAGCATTTAACAACATTTAAGCAGAATATAAAAAATGTTGGCATTTAATCATAAAAAGTAATATGAAGCATATAAAGGAAACACGAACACTTCGACACAAACCTTGATACCACAAGACCGCCATTCTTCAGGGCTGCTTTCAGTACGCATAGTTTCTGCAAGAGAGCTATCCAAGTGTCTCGTTTGGACAAGACACAAGCTCTTCCAATAATCAAACACTGGTTGAGAGTATTCATCAGTTGTTTCACAAATCCAGAGCCTCTGTCTAGTTCGAGTAATGGCAACATAGAGCTGCTTCAGTTCTGAGCATAGAATACTGTGCCTGGCCTCATCAAAAGAAGGAAATGACCCTGGAGTGGATTCATGCATGAAATGTTCCTTCATATATCCATAAATTACTCTCCACTGATTTTTCAATGGAGAAGCTCCAAAAAAGTTATACAATAATACATCCTGCAAAAGCAACATTAGCTACGTAAGGTAAAACAATTCACAACCACACATCATACTTTAAAAAATCTATGGACTTATTACCTGAAATTCAAGTCCTTTGCATTCCATAATTGTAAGCACAAGAGCCTGTTTCCCAATATGGCCTATGATTTGCTCCTTGCAACATTCATCGCGAACCAAGACAACCTGGTCAGCTCCAAACCCTTTCATAGTACCACAAGACCTTCCGGTGCCCCCAAAGATAGTGATGATGGCATTCTCATTATTTCGACAGTTAAGTAATACTGGAGCTTCTCCATATACCAAACTAATTTCTGGACTTAATTTATCAATACATAATGGAAAAAACTCGTAAAGCAGATCCATGATGCTTTGAGCCAAATTAAGCACACCAGCATGAGTACGAAAGTTCTGTTGTAACTGGAAGTTACCTGAGATATGTGGTATTTTCCTCGTTTTCTCATGATATCTATGTCCAAATCCTGAAACGAACTCCTTATAAAAAAGGGATCTTATGTCTTCGAACCTAAAATCAATGCCCCTAGCAATAGTTTGTGCAGTGTCTCCAGCGAAAACAAAACCTTCCTGCAAGTTTCTGTTGACATGCTTGAAAAGTGCTATTTGTCTCATTGTGAGATCCTGGACCTCATCAATGTAAACAAAATCTACCTTATCAAACATGTAGCTTTCAAAACGTAATCGGTGGTGAAGATCCATCACCAGATCAGATAAATCAAATTCTCCATTATATTGCTTCCTGTTCTCATAATGAAGAAATATGTCATATATCATTTCTCTTTTTTCCCCGCTCAAAGTGGACACCCTCCTCTCGGAGAGCCTCACATAATCTTCCTTACAAAGGCTGACATCATGGGCCACATCCATTTCTACTCCACCTTTAATATGTGAAATTATTTGGGTGTAAACAGTAGAGGGGTCGAGTTTCTTTGTCAACTTTGCGTTAAAATGAGGCCAGTACAATCCAACAAAGCGCTCATAGGTGACTTCTTTGCTGCGGATAATAGCCTGCAGTGCAAGAGATTTTGCAGCTCCCTGCTCAGGTACGGGAACCTTGCTTGTACCATAAAACTTATCGAAGTATGAGTTAGTCATTGTGCCATCAAGCATCACCAGAAACTTCTGGAATGTTATTATAAGGGGATAATGTTTTTGTTGCAGATGATGGAAATTATCAGGTATATCCAGAAATTCTGTAACAGTGTCACATTTGTCATGCATATCAAGAAAACCAGCAGTATCTGGGATGTCTGCACCAGAGGCAAATCTGGAAATAGAAAAAATTTACATAAGCAGACAAATTTATCGTTTGAAAGAACAAAATGCTAACAATCAATCACCAAATGAAAGTTATTTACAAAAAATTGTTAGCTAATTACTTATACCAAAAAAGTTGTGTATCACTGCTAAAACTACTCTTAAACATTTTTGGGATTTAGGAATCCTACAAAATGAAGATCCTACACCAAATCCATATTATAATTAGAGGGAATATAAGCATGAATGTAATAAGATCTAAGGTTGCAAGTTAAAGTTTGGAATTGCAGAGATTTCTGCATTTAGTTGAAAGTATAGTCAAGCTGAAATTGGGTTTAGTGATAATGGAGCAAGTTTGTCTAGGAGATGAAGGATGAACTAAGAGGGCAAGCCTTGCTGCAACAATAAGGTTTCTCCATAGCATCATGGGTTTGAAACATGAAAATAGTCTCTCCACCCACTAGAGTAAGGCTACATACATCTAACTTTCTCCAAACCCACAATGGTGAAATCCACATGCTCCAAGAAGACTTTTTTTATGAAGGATGATTTAAAGAATATAACACTAAGGCCTAATTTGGGTTTACTTCAGTTCCATTTTTTTCTTTTTCTTTTTTCATGTGAAAGGTAAGGCAATAATAATATGCTTGAAATTTATAGGAAGTTGAGATTCCATTCAATAAGTGAACTCTAAATAGCCAAAGAAAATGAAGTCAATATATAGTGATATGAGAGATTTGATAGAGGACAAGATATATAAATCAAGGAGACTATTGAGTAGAGTTAGCTGAACCATCCTAAACTAGGTGATTCCTAGCAAACCAAACCAAATTGGTCCAAAACCAAGATGGTTTAGACTCCTGGTTTTGTACAGAGGCAAGGCCAAACCACCCCAACCCACCTATACTGCCTCGATACCAAAGTATCATATTGTACTAAAATGTCCATGGTCCAGCCGATATGTGTTGGATGAAAGTTGGGGGGGGGGGGGGGTGAAGCAACTTGATTCAGTAGGTTGGTGTGCCAAATATTTGGCATGAAGCATACCTAACTGAATAGTGCCAGCCCAATACCAGTAACCATTATTGTAGACCTTACTATTGGGTAACACTTTCTAAGATTTGAAGAGGATTTCAAGGTCAACAAAGAAACAACAAAAGAAAATAACAAAAACTAGTACAACATTTAAGAAATAAAGATAAAAATAGGATTATAGCTAAACAATATTGTAACATCTTTTACATAAAAAAAGAAATAAAGTCATTTGTTCAAAAATAGAAGTAGCACCAATTGAAGACAATTAAAAGGACAACTTAGAAGGTTTAGATATTTCTAATGTAGACCTAGGGATCGATTGATGCAAAAGAGTAAGTTAATACATATAAGAGGAAAAAGAGGTCAACAGAGTTTGAAATTTATATGGAAGTGATCTAGAAAGATTTAATTTCTTTGCATTTTATATAAAATATGGCTCTAAACTGAACAAAATAGAGAAAAACAATTCATCTAGCCAAGTCGAACTAGTTTCAAATTAAGGCTTTGTTGTTCTTGTTGTAATAATGTAATATTGTTCTACGAAGCACTCCAGTTGAGGTTAGGCACACATAAGCGTTTGATGATGAAAATCCTTAGTTACAAACAGGCTCAAATGTGGAATATCAAGCATTTACGTTGGCCTAAGTGGCATGAATATGAGGCCCCAAAACAAAAATTATGATGATGCATAAAACATCGAGTGTTGTTATAAGCAAATGATTGATTTTAAACGACTTGTGTATTTTGAATGTTCTATAAGATGAATAGAGTAGCTGATAAAAGTATTAAAATGTTACTAGTACAGATCAGCATTGTACCTCTTAGTACTACATATTATCGAATACGATTTTGACACAAACCTTGTACATGTAATTTTGAATGTTCTATATTTGAGATGAATGGTGAGATTTGTTTACTGCGAATGACGATCACTTGATATTTGAAAGTAGTTTGCAAGGGAAAAAGGTGTTCAGTTTTAGTGTCAGACCACATATCAATATCATTACTAGTACAGGTTGGATCAGCATTGTACACTCCATAATCACACATGGCACACCTCTGCAGGTGAGACAGCAGCAGTACTACATATTGCTACCATGGCACATCGAGCCCCCATACGATTTTGACACCTTAATGGGATAGAAAAGAATACCTTGGAAGAAGTTGAAAACCTTTTCATTGGTCAAAAATTTGTAGTATAATAAACTTGGAACACAACTGAAATTGATTTTTTTCCTGAATTTTCATGATTCTAAAATGAAATGCACATATACCAAGATAAGTGCTCATATATTGAACATGTGATACGGTGATAGCCTAGCTAACTTTATATCACATACACTTCTAAGAATGTGGACCAAGGTTTACTGTACCAATCCATACTGAATGTACCATATAGTACCAAAAGGTACCATACAATTTCAAGATTCAATTAGATACTGATGTGGGATAATTTGTTAAATCAATATGATGTTGCTATTTGGCAAGATCATATGATAGAATCCACAAACAAAAATCTTATTGGTAGACACCTAATGATCCAAATCACCTTATAATTACTCAAGCCATATTAAGAAATCAATTAACTAGTTTACATCATAGTCAACCCAATCAAGATCAAGAAACCACTCTGGGCCCTTCATTATAGAAACCCCAACCCATTATAAATCCACCTTTGGACACCTATAAATAGAAGATTAAGGCTCACTTTCTCTCTCCTTTTTCTCTCTATTTTCTACTCTTTCTTCTTGTTTAAAATTTTCTTGGTCCCCATTATTGACTTGAGCATTAGAGGGTTCCCCAAAGGAAACTTCAAGGCCTCTAACGCTGTTCTTGAGCACAGGTTACCAAGAAGAGGAGCAGGATGCTAATCTTTGGGCTGAGTTCATGCTCTATCGAGTTCTCATCAAACAAATCTAATCCATTGGTACAAAGAAGAACTGATATGTACAAACCGAGTCAGTCTAAACCAAGCAGAACCATCTTATAACGTTCAGTTTTGAGCTATAGATGGGCCAAAAGAGAGAAGCATTGACTTCTTATCTTAATAAGAAGTGCGTACCACATCATACTGAAAAAATAATAAACCAATATCGTTCTTGGTACTAGTCTTGTACATCTTGATCTTGATTGATGTATCCACTACATTGGTCACTAGCCCTTATAAAAGATTCTAACCATTCTTAAAGATTTATTAATATAATTATGAAATAAGAAAATGGGAAGGGTCCATTTCTTCTAAGAACAAGGGCTCTTTTAACTAGAAGATAAATGAGAGACTCCTTACTTGAACAAAGTCTTTAGCAAAGGAAAATAAATAATAAAATAAGTTAATAATTTAGAATCCATCAAATAAAATTCTTAAAAATAATACTAAATAACTTTCAAATTTTTTAAGCCAATCAATATTCTAGAAAAAAAGGTTCCTTAAAATTTATTCTGCTTAATATAGAACAGAAAAACCACCCGTAAAAGAGCCCTAAAATTGATCTCAAATTTACAGAAAAAATCAAGACTACAAAACCAATTAGCCCACTGAAGAATAATATTTAGTAGGAAAACACTAAAATATTAAACAAAATGCATTCAAAACAAAATTAATGGAAGAAACATTGTTCCCCTTGAAAATTTGAGCCCTAGTGATCTATATTACATAAAGACATAATAGGAGCACTTGGTTACCATTTGTATCTATGTCAATGCACTAGGTATATCCACTTTAGAACCTTGAGAACATTCCCAGTCCCCACCAAATTTAGGTCTGACCCACTTTAAGCTGAGATTTGGATACAGTAAAGTCTGCACACCTGGTTAGGCATCCACCATCAGTTGTGTTTTTTTTTTTTTTTTCGTTTTCAATTTCAAATTCTTCTCTTGCTTACTAAAGTTGAGTAGAAAGCCATCATTCCCATGTGCAGAATGAGGCCAGGACCATGCTACCAAACACAAGATATTGTTTCACAATTGATCACACAAAAACAAACAGATCAACTTTTCTTGTCCTTTTCAAGAATGTGAATGTAGACTTGTTCATGTATACTGCTATGCGTCAGATTTTAGGGCCTTCATACACATAAAAACCAACGTTTTTAGTACAGGTACAGGTACCTGTACCGGTGCCAAAACTAGTGCAGTGTTGGTAATGTCCAGTTCCTGGTGCTGACACTCAGTCTGAGAGGTGTTTTGAGTTTTTTTCTTTTTTTTCCCTAAAGCATAAGTCAAAATGCCTGGTATAGACCAATACAGTCCAGTAACGGACAACATACCTAGAACAAATGGTATTTTAACCAAGCAGCTTGAATGACATTGGCAAATGAATGATCTGATACTGCAAACAACGTACCTAATGAGTCGACACACATGGTTTTTCACAGCTGAACAAAGTTTCGGGCTAACAGTAACAAAAATCTGCTTCAAGAAATTTCTTGAGCTTATCTCAGGGTCTTCACCACACACATCAGTCCTTGCTGCAACTTTAGATAAACCATTACTTGTTGAACCAAATCCTTCAGAAGATACACGTTGTTGTTGTTCTTTTTGAATGATCTTCATTGTTAATACAGTAGTTTTCCCTGTTCCTGACCTCCCTAAGATGAAGCTACTATAAGGAAAATGAATAACCTCCTCCTCTTCATCAGTTAGTTCGAATGGAATATCCATCTCAGACCCATCATTTGATGTTAACAAGTGTCTCACTATTCCGGATGATAAGGCAAAAAACTTCATCAGCAGAAGACTCTCATTCACCTTGGAATTCTCCATAAAATTTTTAGCATCCACAACCTCAGTAAATGCCTCGCTCACTGATTCAGAATTGTGCATTTCTTATAGCGCATCACACCATGACCCAAATTCCAGCTGAAAGGAACTTCAAGTTTCCTAATGCAAGCAAACAAGAAGAAATAATTAAATTTAATATATATATATATATATATATATATATACCATCCAAGATGAACAGTCACAAAAAAAGTTCGTTAGACAACTCAAGCAGATTAAATTTCGTCTGGGAGTTTCTCAATCCTATAAACTTATTGACATTGTATAATTATTTAAAGAAACATGAAAAATCAAACAAAAACTTTTTTGTATATAAAATCAGAATTAAGATGCAGACGGTTAATAATTATACACAATTTTGATAATTCATGTTAATATATAAAACTATTTATTATAACACAATTAGAATCAAGTATTACTCTGCATGACTTATGCTATGCTGCCACAATTAAAACCAAAGAAAACGGCCTAAGTACACCATTGCCTAACTATTTAAAATAGTAAAACAAATATACATACATACATACACATACATACATATGTGTATATAACTCCAATATTTTAAAAAAATGTGGTAAAAAATGAAAAACCACATGGGAATGGACGTTGAAATAATACGAGTAGCTTCATAACTAGTGCATCATTAATTCATCAACAAATATAATGCTACACATGATCACTAGGCCGAAAAATAAGATTTATATGCCACAAGAGTTAACAAGTGACTCATTTTGACCAGTGATGAGAATGGATTTTCATATTGAATATTGTATCTACAAAAAAAGTATTGAAATTTATGAACAAAAATTAGATTAGACATGTGAGATTGAACAAGTGTTGAAAAAGACCACATAACTGCTGCTGTTCCACAAAATAAGAATTAACTAAAATATCCAGAACCAAACATAGCAAACCAATAAAACAAATTTGTCCCTGTAAAAGATGACAGTCTGACTAATCTACATGAGGTCAGGTTTGTGGTTCAAGGCATAAATAAAATTTTAGAATACTTTAACTTCAGCATGAAATCAATTCCTAATGCATTTCCAAGGATATCGAATGTCCGTAGCATTATGACATACAAAAGCTGTCGGCCATTCTTCACAAAGAGATATTCCAATAAAAAGCATCCCAGAAATAATAAATAAATAAATGGTGACAGATTGAACAGTAAAAAAAATTATATTTTACATCAACAATTAAAATGTATACCGGGAAACCAAATAATCATGATTCTGACATGTGATGGGCATGAAAACAGCAACATATGTGAGATTAATGCATTAGTACATAATAACTCGAATCAGAAAAAAAAGAGAACAGAACGAGATGATCTATACCCTTCGAATTGTTTAGTTTTGCAGTGATCTACATAATTGTTCGTGTAGAAAGAGAATATGTTATCGAGACGCTTCACAAGTTTTTCAGTTTCCTCAATTGTAAGAAGGTCCCAAACCCTTAGAACCTGGATGTATCTTTCACGCTTCATAATGTCTACGCTCCATGTAAGATACAGTTCCTTGAACCTGTAGACTCTTGTAAGTTGATGAGAATCAGTTAAATCAAGATTCCTGATTCTTGACCGCTGACCATCAGCAAGTTTCAACAGCAGTTGAATCATATCCTTCTTGATCTGAAGTGACTTTAACTTTGCAAATGATTTTCTAAAATTTTCGCTAAAAAGAACCTGTTCAGTGAGAAACGGGTAAAAAACCCAGGAAAACAAAGGTAAACATGAGAACCACAATCTAAATAATATGATGTCATGAGCAATATCACCTCAGCTTAAGAAAATGTGAGGATTGATTGAATATTAAGAAACTGCAAACTAGATAGCAAAAAGCAAAACAAACATCAACAGAAAAGATATTCGCACCAGGCAAAGAAACATAATCAAATGCATACCAGCAAATGCACGTATATAACGAGTTGGAGAGAAATGGTTTAGGGCAAATCAGTGCCACACTTAATTTCTGCTCTAGGACTTAACTGATTACATGACTGCATGGTGACAAACCTTGCACCTCAAAATGCATGCATAGCAGAGAGAAATTACAAAGTGGCAGAACCGCGGTATTAAAATAGAATATGAATATTTATTCAGCTGATTTAGTAATATGATACAGTTTCCAATATACCCTTCTAGTTGTCCTTGTTACCATGAGCAAGCTTCAAACAACTCTTGGAAATCAAAGATTGTTACTACTAAAACTAGAGGAAATTTCTACCCTACTGTGCAGCAAAGGAAAAATAATAAATACCATTGCAAGAAACCTTCAAGCTTATGTAAAATAGCTACAGAGACTGAACAAGGAGTTTTTACTCATAGTTGATTACATATAAAATACCAAAGCAAGAAACCTTCCAGCTTCTGTAAATAGCTTCAGAGACTAAACAAGGAGTATTTACTCATAGTTGACTACATATAAAACATATAAAATACCAAAGCAAGAAAGCTTCAAGCTTATGTAAATAGCTTCAGAGACTAAACAAGGAATATTTACTCATAGTTGACTACATATGTGGATTTGACCACCACGGCAAGTTCCTGCAATGTATCTCTAAATGGGCTAGAACTAAACGTTTTATTTACTCAACTTTCATAATGATTTCTAGAGATTTTTCTTAGGACACCTTCAAGAAAAATTTGCATGCAAGTCCTCATTCAATATTAAAAGATGATCTTTACAACGACATGAAAGATACATGGAAGACAAATTAAGTATTAAAGACTACACATAAATTATGAAATGAACATCAGACCAAGAATGTATCACGTGAAGATTAATTGCATGGAGTTTGCAAACAAAGGTTATCTATGAGAAGAATCCTTAAATAAATGTGCAAAAAGATATAAATATTTTTTGATTTGTGACCATGGTTTCGAAAATTGTTAGACCCGTTACATGCCAAACCATACCAAACCAAGAAATTTGGGCTAATTGAATTGAACTGGCCAGAAATTGAGAAAGTCCAGCCTCTCGGTTTGGTATGGAAGGCAAACTGACCCCATATTGATGTCCCGAACTAAACTGAACTATCTAGTTCAGTCCAATTGAAGAGGTTCATGCGTTGGGGCCTTCAACTTACCTATGCCACCAATTTGGTACTATATGACATGAAAGATATGTGGAAGACAAATTAAGTATTAAAGGCTACAAAGACAAATTAAGTATTAAAGGCTACGCATAAATTATGAAAGGAACATCAGACCAAGGATGTATCACATGAAGATCAATTGCATGTAGTTTTTGCGAACAAAGGTTGAATATGAGAAGAACCCTTAGATAAATATGTGTAAGAAGATATATATATTTTTGATTTGTGACCATGGTTTCAAAAATTGTAAGACCCATTGTATGCCAAACCATCCCGAAACAGGAAACTTGGGGCTAATTAAATTGAACCAGCTAGGAATTGAGAAAGTTTAGCCTCTCAGTTTGGTATGGAAGGCAAACTGATCCCATATCAATGTCCCAAACTGAACCAAATTATCCAGTTTGGTCCAATTGAAGCAGTTCATCCATGGGGCCCTTTGCTCCACCTATGCCACCAATTCGGTACTATACGACCCAAACTGAACCATACTAGTCCAATACTGAAATGGTACCCATTTTCGATACAACAAACCTTAGTTAAACTCAGAACTAATGAAGGCTAAAGGATCTCAAGTTATTGCAACAAAAGACAATGTTCTTTGTTCATAATATTACTACATAATAAAGCATGCATATAGATTAGATGAAATATAACTGCCCGTGGTGATTAGATCTATGCAATCCTAGAGATGCGAAGACGATGAAAGCACACCACCCTTAAAGAATCACAATCCACAGCCATTTCAGCCTATGAGACTATCTTTTATATTCCAATTAACTCAAGTCTTGAGGAACTATAGGCTAAGAGAATGCACTATTGGAAAGACTTGTCCAACAAGCTTTTTCTTTCCCCTTATTCTCTCTTCTTGATTGAGAAGATGAACAAGAAGATCTCCCCTGCAGCCCTATCTCTCTCTTCTGCTCCTCTCTATCTTAGAGATGCATGTTGGAGACCAAGAGATACCCCTTTTCATATAAGAGGGGTTGCCCCTTCTTTTCAAGTCTCAAAGGGACTAGCATCCATGCAAAGCAATGGGGATGGCAACTTTTCTTGGCCACCCCACCTCCGAGTCTTGCATAGACTCCAAGTAACAGTGAGATAAGGTGGTAGCTGTCAAGGTTTCCACTCCTTTTAGTTTTAGAAGGGCACCCTACTTGGGGTGCTCCATAAGAAAGAGCACCAACCTTGATGTTGGCTTTTACTTGAGTCTAACTTGAGAAATTGGTGAGTTCAAATCAGCACTTTTTGTCCCAATCTAGTCTAACCCAACTACCTTGGGTTGATGTCCTAGCCCAATCACTTCTCTAAGTGTAACATGGACCTATCTTGGTCCAATTAATGAGAGAATCCTTTATTGAGATATGGTCCTAATCAAATTGGAGACGAAAAATCATGCTAAATTCATTGTCAGGATAAGCCAACCAAAGTTCCCCTTCATAAAAGACCTATCTATTTAAGTTAGCTTAGTCACACTTCAGCTACATGATTTAGCATTGGGATATGGAGCCCATATCAAATTTTGATCCACTTAGTGAGTAGAATAAAACTAATTGATCTTCCTATTTCTGCACATTATATGCTGCAATTTAGACTCCCATCATTCTAATGTCATCGTATGACCATTAAATAATGACTTAGAATGAAATAAGCTAATGAAAGTTGTTAACACGTAAACTCATTATAAATTTCAAATTTAAATTATTTCAATGTATACTTATTTATTCTCTATATATATGAAGCAATACACATGTGATCTACTCATCTTGAGAGAAAGATTCATTCTTAATTTTACCTTCTCTACACTTTCTCCTATCTCTTGTGGGCGATGCTCTCAACTTTGTGATCCATACCAAGTTGTCATGGTAGCCAAGTCATCTATTTTGTGGAGAAGAAGTATAAGAGGAGGAAGGCTAGGACTTGATAGAGGGGCATAGGAAAAGAAACAAATGAAGTTTAGGCATAGACAATCCTTCAGAGAAAATTTTATTTTAAAGTTAGTAAACCAAGGAGTCCAACTTGATGGAGAATGGATTGGGGCTCGGACAAGGTATATACACCCAAACTTGTAGTGAACATACTTCTTTCCCACTCTAAGGTTAGCATGAAATTCAAGTTTTCTAGGGTTACCATGAGATTTAAGAAATATCATCTATCATAGAAGGGTTGGCCTACCACAAACCCAAACACAAATGTCACATGAAATAGGCTAATGATAATATGATACAAGTGAAAACCAGCTATTATAAACAAGAGTCGCCAAGTGAAGAATGATAAAATATCGATAAAAAATAAGTACACTTCTTGGGATGAAGGAATGAAGAGTCAAAACTTGGAAAGACTATTTGATTGTGATTTTATAGGAAAAAATATCCTTGACATCAGCAACCATTCATCCATAACATCATAAAAATCTTTTGCCCTATAATATTAGAGATTATATATATATATATATATATATATATATACATACATACATACATACATAGATAATATTTGATGGTGTAATTAGTACATGTGTGAGTATCTTGTTTATTTATTGAAAATTTCAAAATACAAATTTCTTATCATCCTTTATATTCTATATGCTTCAACACTTTTTTGCAAAATAACTTCAATTTTTGTATAGGTATCCTGAATAAGGAGTCAGAATAATTTCAGATACTACAAAACTTTCACTTTCTAAAAGAAATCAAAATAAAAAATACCTTCCATTTAGCACCCCTGGCAAGTATTGAGTCAGAATTGAGCAAATCATCTATACAATCATCTTTTTTAGCATTCAAAATAGCTTCTGCCAAGACCTTGTCTTGATCAGCATCAAAGTAACATCCACGATTCTTTGCACTACAAACTAGAGCCTCCCAAATGGAGTGACATTTCATTAAAGTTTCACCATTACCAACAATTAATAGGCAGTGTCTGAAACAGAAAGAAAAGTGCAACTCTTCAAGTTATTGCACATGAAAACTCTGAAAAAATATGGGTTAAATTTTATAATAAAAGACAAAAGAGTAGATGAAATAAGCATTCCAAAAACTAGTCCACACCTGGCCCTAGTTAGAGCCACATTTGCACTTTGTGGATTTGGGAGAAAACCTATTGAACTGCCATTGTTTGATATAACCATAGAAATTATCATTACATCTTCCTCGCCACCTTGAAATCCATCTATAGATTTCACCTTTAGATTGATATTACCTTTCTGCTTACAACTCCCACCAAGTTTCTCTTGGATTGCAGAAACCTGTGCAGGGTAAGGAGATACAATCCCAATGCTAACCTTTTCTTTTAAAGGAACAGCTACAAAATAACAAAACAACATGGTAAAGTCTTCAAAGCATTAAATGTGCAAAAAAGATAAACCCATTATCACAAGCAAAAAATTGCTCAAGAACAAATAGCATAAAATCTCCAAAAGAACATTAATTCATCTAGGAATTGAAGCAAAACTGCTTTAAAACACAACATCCTAAAATTCTAAGTGAAATTAACATTAATATTTCAAATGAGTCAACATTATTACTTCTTCTATAGATCACATATTTAAACAAGGTTTACTTAGTTCTACCGATCCTTATACCTAAACCAAGAATAAAGGTTTTCTTAGTTATCAAAAAATGATTGATACGGAGGATGAAGGTGATTAAAATTTTAGGCATTTTTTTATAGCTTGAATAGAAATTTGAAATCACAAACTCAATGGTAGAACCATTGCGAACACCATTCCTAGAAAAAAAAAGTTAGATAGCTTTTAGAAATTGTTTGGAGAGCACTTACAAGGTGTTTGGTATGGGGTGATCAGTCTAAGATCTAGCGATATAGTGAAGGTTCGATTACCATATTTGGTTACACCTCAATAATCGTACATGGTGGTGATTCCAGATTAGTCTTGCCTTTAGAATCATCATCCAACTTAATGATCCTATACCCATTCATGAGATGGAGTACCCAATATTACCCCAACACAATAATCTTGACTTGATATTCAAGGACAAAAATACCCCTCATCTATATAGAAATGCTTAATATTATTTTCATGTTAACATAATATAATTTATTATTGTAACATTATATTATTATTATATAACATAATATTATATTTTAATAATAAAATTATAATAAATTTTATATTATATAAAAAATATATTATAATGTTATATCATAATATAATATTATAAAACTAATATTATAATTTAATCTAAACATTATAATAATAAATAATATGCAATAATGGCAATTATCATAGTACTTGAAAAATATATTCGGGGCAATCAGTTTTTAGGAAGTTAACTGATTAGGGTAACTTTGGCATTTCATGGTCCGTGACGTAGTATTTCAAATATATAGTAAACACAATGATTTTACATTACTGAAAATCTTTAATTACTAGCATGTATCAAACCAAATATTGTGATGTTAGATCACCAAAAATTAGCTCACCTTGATACAAGGATTACCAATTATTTAATATCACCATGGTGATCCTATTTGGGTTACCATATGCCCTCCTATGAAAAATTGGCATTAATTTCACAAGCTACCAACAAGCACTAACATTGTATTTTTTTTTTCCACAATCTGCTTTCCAATTTTCCATGGCCCCTATTTAAAGCTTGATTAGTCCACAAAGCATTTACAAAAGTTGCTTAATAACGCTTTATCTATCTTGGTGTTTTACCAGGGGTGACTAGGTAAATGAAATTGGGCAATGTTTTGCCATTGTCTACAAAGCATTTGTTGTTAAGGATTGATGATTTACTTGATCAATTATAAGATGAGCTTGAGAAATATATGAGGATTCTCTTGTAGACACTGAAGGAGAAGTTATAGAAAACTTTGGCTAGAAAGGTTTACGGTTCAGCTTTGTGATGCCTAGAGAGACTGTACCTATTGATCTAAAGAAGCTATTGGTTTGTTAGCTAATGTAGCTTCAGAAGTTCAGAACATGGGCTTTATTTAATAAAGCTAAAAAAGCTAGCAAGTAGAAATTTCCAATTCACAGTGAGCCGGATTATAGAATCTTTTGTTTTACAGATTGGGAATTACTTCACAAAAAACACAATTTGGAATGCATATTTTTCCATAAAGGTTTGAAATGTCTCTTTTCTTGAAAGAAACTAACATTTGACAACCAAATGACTAGGACTTTTAATAAACAATGGTTGTAAAGTTCATTATAATTGAAAGAAGACAATTTTGTGACAGGTGATTTAGTAGGAACTCCATTTTGTGTCAGCTCACTAAAGAATGACAATGAAAATTGTTATGAGAAGAACTTAGGAATTGGAATTCTGAATTTTAAGATAAAAACTGGAGTATTCTGAGGGCTATTAGATTAGTCTGTAATTCAGAAACTGAAGGACAAACAAATTAGCAACTCAATTAGTAAAGAGGAGGCAGCAGAAGTTTTAACTCCAGATCTTGAAACTTGTGATAACGCCAAATAATGTTATATCAAAATTTAGCAATACTCAAAGAAGAAATGATCAGGGGAACACAAGTGTTTATAAAGTCTGGCAGTTTTGGTTAACTTTGTTGAGAAACATCATTTCTAATAAACAAATGCCCGATTGAATACTTTCTAGTTGCCACTAATTTCAAAAATATAAGTGTATATAACAAACCACATAAATAATAAAACATTACAACAAGACAGCAATCAGATGCACTCATGCTTCCTCAAATCTGAAACAGAATTCCAAATGCTAGTTTGGCAAAACATCAAACAGAGACCAATAACTTCTCCAAAAAAATATTTTTCTATGAGAAATTAAATGCAAATTTTGAACAAACTAAAAATAATGAAACAAAATGGCAGCTCTTTTGGAATGATAATAGAATAAAATTTCAGAAACCACTACAATACGTTAACAGAAATTCTTGACACCAAATTCCTTGAAAATGTCGCCATAGAAAAGTAAAATTACAAATCTGACAAATTGCAGATTGAAAATAATACTAATGGGAACTAAAAATAAATTTGCTCAGGCAATATGTGAGAAATGTACCTTTATAAAAACTCTTGACAAGTTGCAGAACAACACCAACCTCAACCATATTCCTTGGACCATGCGACTCAAAGCATCTACTTCTTCGAGACCATCGGTGACATTTATGAATGAAAAGGGCCCAAACATACTTCCTGGAGGCAAGTGTCTTTCATAACATTTTGTTCTAACATTTGGACCATCCAATATTTTTCCAGAATAGAACTCAACATTTGGAAATAAGCATATTGATGGATGCATTCTGTATTGAATTTCAAGGACGTGCTTCGAGATTCCTAAAGAGCTCAACCTCTGAAACAAACTCCGTCCCAAACCAGCTGCTTCAGAATCCTAGTAGCGAGAGATGTCAAAAACATAAAAATGCCAGGTCAAAACTACATGGTAATCATTCTTTAATTGTATAATGAAACTAAGTTGATACCTTGCTTTTAACCACTGCAGTTAACTGATTTTCATCACCTATAAGAACTGCATGCTTGAGGCCCCGAAGTCGTAAGGGTATAGTTGATTCACATTCTTTCAGTTGGGAAGCTTCATCAATAACTATCAAATCCAGAGGTTGTATTTGAATTGAATATAATTCAAAAGAAGAAATTGCTGTACAGATAATGAGGGAAGCATTTTGCAAACAAAAATCCCGAATCTGATTTTTATCATGAAAACAAGGAATGACAATGTTATCTTGAACAGCTTTCAATAAATTAAGACATTTGCTTCTCGCCTTGCAAATTATAATTGGCAAAGAGCTTTTGCATTGCCAACCTTGAAGCCTGTCCAAAGATAAAATACTTGCATTTCTATTTTCTTCCAGCTGCTTGAAAATTTCTTGCAATTCATTGTCAAGAGCAGATGCTTCGGAAAGCAATTTTTTGAAATTTTCAAGTTCATTTAACAGTGTAATCAAATCCTCAAATTCTTTTCTTGAAATAAATGATGTGGCTAGATGGGTGCATAAATTTTTAGTGCAAGTCTCTAAGGATGAAAATAGGACTCTGTATCTTTTTTGAAAAAACTCCAGGAATGTTAAAGTACCCATATTCTCCCTGTGATAATGAGAAGCAACATGGTTCAGAAAATCTATCATTGATGTAACATGATGGTGCCACCCAGATGATGGATCAAAACACTCTACAAGCCGATCTACCCGATTGTCAAGGAAAATTTCGCAAAGATCAACATCAATCTTCAGGTGATTTACATGTTCAAACAAGAGAATATCTCCCAGTTGATATAGTGGTGTTCCTCTGGTGCTTTCCTTATTCTTCTTAACAATGTTTAAAAGGCTAGAAGTCACTTCCAATACTGCAACATAATTTGGTGTGCAAGTAAGTACTTTACATTTCATTTTCAAAAGTGCCCAAAGCAATTCACTGACAATTCTAGTTTTTCCAGTTCCCGGTGGCCCCCAAATAAGTTTGACTGAACACTTATGAGTGCATTGCATTGCTGAAATAGATCCTAATATTGCACTAATCTGCGAATCATTCAGCTCAGAAGCTCCATCTAGATACATATTATTTGTGCTTCCTGAAGAGCATAAGCCACAAGCATCACCAACCTGTCAGATCAGAAGAGATGATATGAACCCAAAAATGAAAAATGTACTAAAATCTAAAATTAATTAATCTAGTAGGTGTCTTCAGTCAGCTAAGTTATTCAGTGGATGATACTTGGTTACTTGTGTTTCTTGATCTTATCTTTAGAATGAACAAACAAATGAAAGCAATCATCTCACCCGCCCTGCACCCAAATAAAAAGAATTTGTTTCTTTTGCTTCTGTTTTTCACCTCACGAAAGAAAAGTTTGCACCAAACTGCAGCCCCTGACCTCCCTACTAGGTGGCTTTTTATGGATAATGGTAGGAAGGTCACAAGAATTCAATAGATGAAACCTTTCAATTGCTAAAGGAGATGCCAGTCAAAGATTCATCAGTTTGTTTATGAGAGATGAGAGCTTAACCAAGCTAATTCCACACAATCATAACGTGTTTATAGTAACTAGGTTAAATTACATACCGAGGAATGCGGGGAAAGGACATCTTTGATGATGCTCAAATTTCCAGTCACACAACTACCCACACCAAGAGCTTTCCAAATCTGGTATTCAGTAGTTATGTTTCGCAGGAAAATAAGAAAAAGAGACCTGTTCATACCACCATCAAATTCAATATGCTTTGATGTTCTGACTTTAAAATCTCTTGTTGAATTGCCATCCTCCTCAACTTTAATGACTGAACAGAGATTGAATGTGCTCCCATATCTGTTGATATCTGAAACAGCTTCTGGTTTGATATTTGAAAGAATGAAAATGTCATAAGGAATTGGTTTATGAATTTCTTTGCAGACTTCAACATTTTCTTTCTTCCAGGAGCGAACTCTTATGTCATACAATTTTCCAAACAGCTTTTCTTCTTCTATAGACACTATTTCAGAATAAGGTGCATCTAAAATGGTTTCCATGCTTGAATGAAAAACAGCTCTTGTTTCTTCCAGCAAAGGAAAAACATAGGACCACATATAAGAGTCAACCGATGGAAATGTTTCTGGAATCTTCACAATCTGAAAGAGGGAAAAAACATAAGGAGCCAGTAAGCAATATTTCAATAGAATAAGATATAACAACAACAATAAAACCTTAATTACAAACCAGTTAGAGTTAGCTACATGAATCCTTTTCATCTATTCAGCTTGGTTTTGAGTCATTTTTTGTAAAATAAAAATTTTTTAAGTCTTTCTTCTCCCATGTAATTTTTGGTTTATATGTACCTATTTTCCTTCTATATGTATTGCATCGCTTCTTCACATAAGTGCATCTTTAAGTTTAAAGTGCATATGTTCAAACTGTCTAAATTGTTCTTCCTTTAATTTGTCCTCGATTGATGTTACCTCAGTCTTTTTACAAATGACTTTATTTCTTATTCTATCTTTTTTTATATTACTATACATTGATCTCAATATTTTCATTTCAGCTACATTCACTTATGTGTATGTAATTTTCTAACTACCAAATATTTCATACAATAAAGCATGGCTGATCTTATAGCTATCCTATAAAATTTTTCTTTCAACTCATTAGGTACTCTACGATCATATAATATTCCAATTGCACTTCTCCATTTCATCCAACCTGCTTTAATCATTTGGATAACATCTTCTTTATTCTCTTATTATTATGAATAATTGATCCAAAATATCAAAAATGATTACTCTTAGGAACTTTATGATCCTCAATTTTTACTCTATATTCATCTTTATTTCTAGTTATACTAAAATTATATTATAAATATTCTATCTTTGTACTACTTAACCTAAAACCCTTATATTCTATTACATTTCTTCATAATTCTAATTTACAATTTATCCCATCCATAGTTTTGTCCATTAATACCATATCATCTGCAAATAACATGCATAATAAAGTATCATCTTGAATTTGTTTAGTAAGCTTATTCATAACTAAAGTAAAAAGGCAAGAACTAAGAGCAAATTCTAATGAAAATCTATTGTTATAGAGAATTCACTAGTATTATCACTAATAATTCTTCCACTACTAACTGCTCTATCATACATTATTTTATGATGTTAATATATTTAATGGTTATTCTTTCCTTCACTAACATCCACTATAAGATTTTTCTAAGGACTCTATTACATACTTTCTCTAAATTAATAAAAATAATAAGAAGATCTAGTTTCTTTTCTCTATATATCTTTGTTAACATTGTAAGAAGGGAAAAAGCTTCTATAGTCAAAGTTTTTAGTATAAAACTAAATTGATTTTCTGATTGTTTTGTAATACTTCTCAACCTATGCACAATTATTATCTCCCAAAGTTTCATAGTATGACCCATAAATATGATAGTTAAACAAGTTTTATTATCATCTTTATTCTTACAAATTGGTAATATGGCACTCTTCCTCCATTCATTAGGCATCTTCTTAGTTTTTAAAATCTTATTAAATAAATTTAACTTTAGCATTACCAAATATTCCAAATTTCCACTACTTTAAATTTTCATCTTTTTTATAGTCGTTTTAATCCAGATATCCTAATTCTATGAGTATACATCATAACTCTTCTTTCAATGGAACTATTAAGGCATCATAAATTATCTATATCATTTTTATTTAGTCATTTATTAGAATAGCTTCTCCATCTTTTTCATATCCTATCCTCCTTAACCAAGGATCATTATCTTTAATGCATTTAAGCTGAATCTAGTTTTCCTTTCTTTTAGTCTTGCAATTATATATATATTTCTCTCTCCATCTTTAGTTTCTAACCTCCGATGTAATACTTCATATGCCTTACATGTAACATCCAAAATTCTACTCCTTGTAATTCCTCGAGAAATTTTGTAATATTAATGATATCTGTGTTGTGTTAAAAGTTCGTGATGATTTTTGAGTTGTTGAATTCCTTTGGCCATTTAAAGGTTTAGAACCTCTTGCGTGAAGGCAGGAGGGGGGGGAGGGGGGGGTGGAGAGAGCCAAGCTTCAGTAGGCGACCATATGGTTGCCTACTTTTGGCAGTTGAGGTGAGTAGGAAACCATATGGTCGCCTACTTTTGGGAAATAAGGGGAGTTGCCGCTACCTCTGGGAACGCTCCCGGGGGTGGCGCTCCTGCCCCTTGCTCCCCTCCTCCGCCCTTGGCGGCGCGGCTCATGCCGCGGGTTACATCCCTGGTAGCCAACCGGGGCGTTGGGCTTGGCCTTGTGCCACTCCCGTCGACCCTGGAATCCTTGGGCCGCCAATGCCCTATCCCTAGCTGGTCTTATGCGTCCACCGTCGATGTTCGGCCTTAGGGCCGCATTGCGATGTTCGCAACGGCCGCACTAGTGGATGCCTCGCCGGCCTCAGCAGGTCCCCACTCGCTAACTTCACCCCCATCCTGGGCTTCGTGGCCTTCATCGCGGGGCACCTCCACGGTGGCCGACCGGGGCATCAGGCTGGGCCCCTGTACTAGTCTCGTCGCCCCTCGAATCCTGGGTCTGTCGATGATGCCTTGGCCAGGTTGAAAGCACGCGCGTGGCCCATGAGCGCGGGCCAGGCCTAGACGACGGATTCGGTGCGCGCGACCGCGGGCACGCCAAAGTCCTTAGCCCCCGCCGCGGGTGCGCGCATCCACGCCTGCGGGCACGCTTGCGACCCTCCATTACGGACTGCACATGCGGCCCGCGGCCGGTACCGCTGGTGCGTGTCGGTCATGCGTGCGCTGCGGACGGCGTACTTGGATGCGCGCGCTCGCGTGCGCAACTCTCCAGTGGAGTGCGTGGAGGCAATGCACGCATGCTTGAAAGGCGGAGCAGGAGTTCCGGGTGTTCTTACCAGAAGAGAAACATCCGTCAGTGCATTAATCCCATCCAACATACTCCATAGGTTTGGCAGCTTTTGAATTCATATGGGTTAAAAATAAAACATCTATATTAAACATATCTTAGTGTCAACTTTTCTAACGAATCTAAAAGGTTGGGTGAATGATGAATCCAAAGGAAGTGCAAAAGACCAAACACAACCTACATGACATGAATACAAACTTTAAGCAAAAAGGCACTCGAAGTTATAAAACAACACAAATTTAACCAATCCACTCCATCCCTATGTGGATGACTTCGTTGAACCGAAACATTTACGAACACCTTGTTTGGCAACGTAACATGAGAACAAAACAATTGCATTCCTCGTCTCGTACCATGATGAAAAAAACTAAGAAGGGGAAGCTGAAGAACAGAGCGCACGGCCAGACCTGGTGCTTGTAAAGCTCTTCGTTAAATATGTCATCCAGAGTCCAAGATAACACCAAATCCAACAGGTCTGGGGCAGCTTTACCTTGCCATGACCACCTTCACTTCTGGGGCCAACCGTTTCATCGTTACACTAATGAGGAGGCTATAGAGAGCCAAGATAGAGATAGGTGGGTCCATGCTATGGCAGGTACGTGGCAGTTGGTCCAGTTACTACAAAGGAAGAAACCCATTGGTTGCAAATGGGTTTATCAGCGCAAGGAAGGATCTTTAGAAAAAGGGGATATCATGTATAAGGCAAGACTAGTGGCTAAAGGATACTCTTAGAAGGAAGGCATCGATTATAGTGAGATATTTTCTTCAGTTGTCAGGCACACTTCCATCAGATTATTATTGAGTATTGTAGCAACTCAGGACTTGGAGTTGGAGCAGATGGATGTGAAGACAACATTCCTTCATGGTCATCTGGAGGAAAGCATCTAAATAGAGTAGCAACTAGGGTTCAGAGAACCAAGATCAGATGAAAAAATCTATTTGCTGAAGAAATCTTTGTACGAGCTAAAGTAGTCATCGAGACAGTGGTACAAAAGATTTGACACTTATGTAAAGAGCATTGGTCTTTCCAGGTGCGAGTCTGATTTCTATGTGTATGTAAAATCTTTGAATGATGGTTCTAGATTGTACTTACTCTTGTATGTAGATGGCTTGCTGATAGCATGCAATAGTAAGAAAGCTATACAGGAATTGAAGGCAGCTTTGTCTCGAGAGTCTGAGATGAAGGATATGGGGCTAGCCAGAAAGATCCTAGGGATGGAGATCATCAGAGATAGACTTAAGGGTGTGCTGCATTTGTCTCAAGGTGGTTACATCAAGAAGATTTTGGAGCAATTTGAAATGAAGGATGCCAAACCGGCGACACTGCCTTTGGCGGCACATTTTTTTCTTATCGAAGACCATGTTACCACAGACTGAGGTGGAGGTTCAAGAGATAAAAAAGGTACAGTATGCTTCTGGTGTTGATAGCCTTATGTATGCCATGGTATGTTGTAGGCCAGATATAGCCTATGCAGTGAGTCAGATGAGTAAGTTCATAGCATAGCCTGGTAGGGAGCACTAACGAGCACTGAAGGGGATCTTCAGATACTTGGTGGGAATAGTTGAAGTTGGCATTTGCTATAGACAGCAAGAAGGTGCTAAGGGATCCGACTTGTCCAAGGAGGCTCATGGACAATTATATAGGTATATGGATACAGACTTTGGTGAGGATGTGGACATCAGGAAATCCACAATAGGCTTTGTGTTCAGTCTGTTTGGTGGTCCAGTCTCATGGAGATCATGTTTGTAGCCCATCATGGCCTTATCTACCATAGAGGCAGAATACATAGGCATTACAAAGGCAGCGAAGGAAGCCCTATGGCTGAAAGGCTTGATGCTGGAGATGAGACTTACTCAGAAGGTCGTCCGGATACATAGTGATAGCCAGAGTGCTCTGATGCTTGCGTAGAATGCAACCACAGGATCAGAGAGTTGATGGAAGAAGGTGAGGCGGAGCTGATGAAGGTACACACTAAGTAGAACCCAGCAAATGCATTGACCAAGATTCTTCCATGGGATAGCTTTCAGAAGTATATGATGGACACAGCGGACATGCTGAGGCCTTGAAGCATTAAGGTAGAGATTGTTAGGCCTGGTATGGTGCTATCAAGGCTCAGGTTGGGCTAACTTGTATTGGATTAGGTTTGGGTCCAAGGGTTGAGATTAAATCAAGTCACGGGTGTATACGGGCTTGAGGATTAGTTTAATCTCATTGGGTTAGTCTATGGGAGTTTTTGTGGAGTCTGGGCCAAGCCCACTTGGTGATGTATTTAAACTCTAGTCTCTAGGGTTTATCTTACGTTCCAGGCTCACGGTGGTACATGAAGATTTCCTCTCACATTAGCGTGTGGAGGAGGAGACTCACCCATCTTCCCATCTTCCTCCCAGGAATTTGTAGATTTCCTCTCGTCCTATTGAAAATCCTAAAAGGAGGCTGCTGTGCTTCGAACCAGAAACCAGAGAATCAAGAAGCAACGCCTTAACTGCTATGCTATTTGTTGGGGAGCGCGGAATACCCCCAAGATCACGGCTATAGCGTATATGAGTAATACAAAAAAAAACTTTTACCGTTCTAATCTAAGAGTAGAAGATCATACCTTCATATTTGAACTTTAGATCACTTTGATTCGATTGCTCGACCTCAACCTTTAGCCTTCCGTCGTATTCCCAAAAATACCTTCTTTCTCTCACAAGATGGTGGGATCTCTCGGCCGACCTAGGGTTTCTTATTTTCTTTTTTCTCAAAAACGTTCTCAAAACCTTAACCCTAGCAACCAACTGAGAGGGTATTTATAGGGCTATAACAGGGACCAATAGGCAAATATGAAAAGGACTTCTCACGTAATTAAATCTCCCAATCCTACCCGGGTTATGATTCAATTATGTAAATTACAATTCATTCCACTAAAGAATTATAATTGTACTCCTAATCATATTCGAATTTATATTTTCGAGCCTTTAATATTAAATACTTATTATCTCTCCACGTTAAGATTACAGATATCCACCAATTAAATTTAATTACGGATAATATAATTTAATTAGCTTCTATTATCCTTGAGACTTATCCACTTAACTTATTTGATGTATCGGATTCAAAATCCACTTGCAAGATTTGATACAATCAAAACTTATAAGCTTCCTCAAGGGGATATCATCAATTCAATTTATCAGGACGTGGTTTCCTTCAACTATTAATATTCACCATATATATAATGTTATTACCCAACCCACTGAGTTTATTGACTCATATAGAATCTCACTCTATGTGTAATCAAAGCAATAATCACTACATACACGTGTCTAGAAATAGAATTCAGATTAAGAGCATAAATAATCATAATATTCATGAGTTTTAAATTATTTTATAAAGTCAATATAAAATATTAACTCAACTGGGTCCTGTTCAATACACACAAAGTGTACTAGTACAAATAGTTAGAATAAACCATTCCCCGTAGTCAAGACAGACCTACTAAAAATTTGTGCTACAGTTCTACTGATGGTGTGTCCAATTCCATCTAAAACTGTGAACAATAAACTTGTATTCCAAAAGAACCGATGATCTAGTCTTCTGTGTAAGCCGTACTCTACACACTAGATCAAATACTCTTTGTAAATACTAGACACATGCACATATATAGTAAATGGCACACATTGCTCAAAATGAATTCTCATTAAAATATAAAGACATAACATAAAGCATATCTTTTAGTCTATATCTCTATCACTATTCTGGTTGGTGGCAAACAAAAGGTGAAAGCTCAAGTTCTTATCCACAAGGATTCCCACTGCTGTTCTCTAAACCCCAATAGATTGCTTAGGCGATGAAATTAGCAACAAATAGCTTGTCTCATTCCCTTGAATCTCCAAAACTTTTCAACTTTCAAATCAAAAACTACATGATCTTGGCCTGCATGCAACCTTCTTGAGTTTCCTCTAAGGATGTGTTTGGTACAAAAGATTAGAATGGAGGTAGGATTTTTAATTATTTCCCACATTTGTTTTCCATGGGGACAAGAAAAAATTTGTTAAATAGAATGGTTGATCCATTGGAAGGAAGGATTATTTATCCCGGAAGGATTATTTATCCCATCCCAATATATATCTTTATTTTTATCCTATCTTGTTACTTCTTTATTCTCTTTTTAAACTTATCTTTAGAAATGGCTATTATTTTTTCTAAAGATATAATTATCCTATCTGATTTCTTACCTATCCTCCACCAAACCGAAGATAGGTTAATTTTTATCCTATCTCGTTCTTTATCTAATCCCATCCTCTCTTTTATCTAATCATGTCTTGCATACCAAATGCAGCCTAAGATTATATTTGGGTAAAAAAATATAATTTGATGGATGGTGATTCCATTATTACAAATTGGAGAAACAAATTATATAATTAAGCGTTGATTACATATATAAGCAGAAACGGCTCTCATAATCAGCATCATCATTATAATAATAATATTATTATTATTATTATTTTATTTAGAAAGTGGGTACAGGTACATGTTTTTTAGGAGATTCCAAAGGGTATACAGCACCCTAACAAAAATTTCTAGATACTAAGAATTTATAGCATAATTAATCTTGCTGAATTTGTGATACCTGTAAGCATGTGATACCCTCAGAAATCAATAATTTAGAAGGAATCTAGAACTTAGCAAAAGGTATCAATTATAAAATCAATGAAATATAAAGAAGAAACCAAGTAAATAACAATGTTGATTGATATATTTAAAAAAAAAATCAAAGATGTTTGTCTTGTGCATATCTGAGCACTCTCTTTCATGTATATTTAGAAGATGCAAAAAATAATCAAAGATATCTCCACTTTGCGCATACTTTTCTGAGCATCTTCTTTCATGTACATTGAGAAGCTTTTTCTGAATCACATATCTACACAATTATTTGTATAAATGAGTCCTACAATGTCATTCTCATTGCTCAAGCTGCCTCTGGTTTTTCTAATATCAATGCCTCCATCTCAATGCAAAAGAATTTCATTTTTAATCTAAAATTGAGAAATGCTATGAGGTCCAACTATCATTCCTTAATATATATATATATATATATATAGAGCATGTGGCATGAAAACATTGGCAAAGGAACCTTTTTTTTTATTATTACATAGGTTGGGCCCTAGAATATTTTTGACATAATATGCCCACTAATGTATCAAATTTCTCAAACTAAGAATCTATAATCATGTAAAGTTCATGGTGTTTAAGTATTTCCTATTCAAACAGACAGTCTGTTTCACCAATCAATTACTTACCATCCCATCTGACAACTACAGTAAGTTATGAAATTTGGTGGCGCCACCAATCAATTATAAGAGGCAGAGCTTCATTTGGTGTGAACAACGTAACACATTGTTCTGGGTGTTCTTACTAGAAGAGAAACATCCGTCAGTGCATTAAGTCCATCCAACATACTACATAAGTTTGGCAGCTTTTGAATTGGGTTAAAGATAACATTTATATTAAACATATATTAGTGTTGTTGAGGGGTGAATCGTCATTGCATTGATAACCGTGCGAAGAGGCTAAGATTAGCCCCATCCTCCGCCCGCTACGATATACCCCTGAGGAACAAGCTAAACTAGTGTGGTCCGGCAGGCCATGCGACCCATGGCTCGTTTTTTCCGGGTTTCCATAGCCCAACCTTTCCGAACTACCCGTAGCTCAACCTTCCCCGAGCTACCAATAGCTCGGCCTCCCCGAGCTCCCACAGCTCGGTTTCTCCGAGCTACCTATAGCTTGGCTTCCCTGAGCTTCCCGAAGCTCGGCTCCTATGAGCTCCCATAGCTCGGCTTCCCCGAGCTACCTATAGCTTGGACTTTCTGAGCTTCCACAGCTCGGTTTCCCCGAGCTACTTGTAACTCGGCTTCCCCCGAGCCTCCCATGGCTCGGCTTCCCCCGAGTTTCCCATGGCTCGGCCTCCCCCGAGCTTCCCGAAGCTCGGTTTCCTCGAGCTTCCACAGCTCGGCTCTCATGAGCAATCCGTGATTCGACACTCACCTCAGTGGAACCCGACGCGGGAGAGCCTAGGCCCATCATAACAGGATCCCAAACAAAGAATCATGTTGAAGAGTGGTCTAGGATCTAATATAACTACCTGGGACCTACGCATCTATCAGATCTCAGGCCATCAAAGAGCTCTCCCAGCCGTCGATCCCTCAACGAACAAGATACGGATCCCACCGGCCTTACAACGGCCTGATTCGATTCATTCCCGTATCCTAACAACCTTCGAACCTTCCAGAAGGCGCTCAAGATCCAGGTCATTACCTATAAATACAACATCCCTAGATTCTCTCAGGTATGCGCTCACAGCCCCTGACTCACTCTCACTCTACTCCACTGCTCGTCAGTGCTCCCCTGGAGCTCCCGATTGGCCACCCCTGGAGAGACTTCCCGAAGAGGTCCATCTTTCCATTTTCTGTTGATCACCGATCCCCACTGACTTGAGCATCGGAGGGTCTTCCGCGGAGGGCCACCCCCATGCCTCTCACGCGAGGACTTCTGTGCAGGTCCGCCTAGGAGGAAGACCGGACAAGGAGACCGACTGCGCCCGAGTCGGAGGACAGATCCCGGCGGCAACAGATTGGCGCTAGAGGAAGGGCCTCAAGTCACATCAAAACTTGAAAAAAAGGAGACAAGGATCTTGATCTAAAAGAGAACCTCTCCAATGGTTAATCGGAGAAGGGCAACTTCTGAAGCCCAGGACCAGGTCACCTCTCAGAGACCTGATCCGATGAGCAACGTGGCGCCACAGCCGCCACCCATCGAAACCCCATCGCCGCCAACCATCCCGGTGACCCAGGACCAGTTTGCCTCACTGATCCAGCAGGTCCAAGCCCTGACTCACCTGGTGTAGAAGCGCCTCGCAACCGCCCCTGCTCCACGCCTCCTGAGGAGGCCGTGCCCCTTTCTTTCCGGCCACCTCCTTCTCCGGTCCGCATGGAGTTGCGGACCCCCAGCACCGGCCCAAGGGGGACAAACCAGTCCCACGAGCTAGCTACGACAGGGATCCCCCCAGATCTCGGCGGGCTCGGACCCTCTCCCCAGTGTCCTCCTGCCATGATTCGACGCCGTCCCTGCGCTCTCCTCGCCCAGCTTCTCCTCTTACATCTGAAGATGAGATCCATCGACAAATCTGGGAGATGCGTCAGGAGCTAGACGCCGCCAAGCAGGCCCATCCGCCCCAACCCAAGGCGGAGTAGGGCATCCCTTTCTCCAAAGGGATCATGGAGGAAGTGATTCCCTCCCATGTCAAGTTACCCGTCATCGAGCCCTACCACGGCTCTTCTAATCCAGATGATCATCTCAGCAGCTTCTGGTCAATAATGATGTTCCACGGAGCATCCGACGCAATCCTCTGCCGCGCCTTCCCTTCCACCCTCAGAGGATCTGTCCGAACCTGGTTTAACGCCTTAAAACCAAGTTCCGTTGATTCATTCGACGAGCTGAGCCATCTTTTTATTGGCCAGTTCGTCAGCAGCCGCCGTCACGGCGGAGGTCCGACTCCCTTTCTGAAGTTAAGCAGAGAGAGGGGAGTCCTTGAGGAATTACCTTGGCCGCTTCAACAAGGCCATGCTGGAGGTGGACCACCTTAATCATGAGATGGCTATGTCTGCCCTGGCGGGGGGAGTAAGGAGAGCGACTTCTACCTGGCGATGGAAGTCAGCTACCCCCCAAACCTCTCCGATATGATGGCCCTAGCAGACAAATACACCAGGGTCGAGGAGTCTCGGAGAGCTACCCGCGCCGAGCTGGCGAAGAGAAAGAACCTAAAGGTTCCGATAGGCACCGGCCCGTCCATCAGCCAAGCCCGCCTCGTCGCCAGAGAGCTTCCCTGCCGTCGCCAAGAAATCGCTCCCTGAGCCCGCCCAGACGGTTCGACCGCTACACTCTGCTAACTGTACCCAGGGCGCAGATACTCATGGAGATAGAGCGCCAGCTCCCCCGGCCAGCCCCTCTCCGAGGGAACCAACTTGGAGGGATCCCACCAAATACTGCCGCTATCACCGGGAGCACGACCACGACACTGCGGAATGCTGGCAGCTGAAAAATGAAATTGAGAGGCTGATCCAGCGAGGCCGGCTGAACCAGTTCAGGAGGTCGCCTGAACCAGGGCAAGGAGGTGACCGCCAGCCCGAGCCTCAGCAGCCTCCTCCTCCCAATCCGCCCATGATCGGCCATATTAACATGATTGAAGAGGCCGGCGGCTCGAGCTCCAGAAATAATGACGAAGGCTCGGCACCAAAGAGAGCACGAACGAGCGAGCTCTCCTTCTCCGACGAGGATCTTCAAGGGATACAATTCCCACATGACGACGCACTGGTTGTATCCCTCAATTTGAATAACTACGATGTAAGCCGGATCCTCGTCGATAATGGAAGTTCCGTGAACGTTTTGTACCTTGATGTGTTTGCCAAGATGAGACTGCTCATGGAAAACCTCCGAGCCGTGGACTCCACCCTAATGGGGTTCACTGGCAATGTCATCGTCCCGGAAGGGGTCGTGACCCTAACGGTTCGGGCAGGAGCCTAGCCCCTTGCGGCCACTGTTCACACGGACTTCCTAGTAACTAAGCTCAAGTCGCCCTACCAGCCGAGGAACTGAAGGAAGTGCCGCTGGACGAGGCTCGTCCCGACCGAACCATAAAGATTGGGTCGCTGCTAAAAGGCGAACCTCAGCGCAAGTTGATCGACTTCCTCCGAAGCAACGTCGATGTCTTCGCCTGGTCCGCCTCCGACATGCCAGGGATCAGCTCCGAAGTTCTCATCCACCGCCTTAACATGGACGAGATGTACCGGCCCGTCAAGCAAAAGAAGAGGAGCTTTGCCCCAGAACGGCAGAGGGCTATCAAAAAGGAGGTCGATAAACTCATCAAGGCAAACTTCATCCGGAAGGTAAATTACCCAAACTGGCTGTCAAATATTGTCATGGTGAAGAAGTCGAACGGCAAGTGGCGGATCTGCATCGAATTCACCGACCTCAACAAAGCATGCCCGAAGGACAGCTTCCCTCTCCCCCGGATTGATCAACTTGTGGATGCCACCTCGGGTCATCAAATGCTGATGTTCATGGACGCATACTTCGGCTACAACCAGATTCGGATGGCCCCCGAAGATGAAGAAAAGACCGCCTTCATAACCGATCGAGGTACTTACTGTTACCGTGTTATGCCTTTCGGTCTTAAAAATGTAGGCGCCACCTACCAGAGGCTGGTCAACAAGGTCTTCAAAGAACAAATCGGCCGGAACATGGAAGTATACATCGACGACATGCTGGTCAAGAGCAAAGAAGCATCACGGCACATCGGGGACCTCTCGGAGAGCTTTGCAACACTCCGCAAGTATCAGATGAAGTTCAATCCAACTAAATGCGCCTTCAGCGTTAACTCCGGGAAATTCCTTGGCTTCATGGTCTTCCAGTGGGGTATCAAAGCTAACCCCCAGAAGATCCAAGCTCTTCAACAGATGGCGCCCCCGGCATCCATTAAAGAAGTCCAGCGCCTAACCGGAAGCATAGCGGCTCTCAAACCGTTTCATGGCACGCTCAGCCGAAAGATGCCTCCCCTTCTTCAAAACTCTCCGGTCAGCTAAGAACTTCCAGTGGACCCTGAGTGTCAAAAATCATTCCAAGATCTCAAGAAGTACCTCGGCTCTCCCCACTCCTCAGCAATCCAAATCTTGGCGAGACACTATTCCTGTATCTGGCTGTTTCGGAAGGTGCCGTTTGCTCGATGCTAGTCAGAGAAGAAAACAAGGTCCAGAGGCCAATTTATTATGTCAGCAAGCTACTCCGTAACGCGGAGACAAGGTATAGCCGGATTGAGAAGATGGTGTTGACCTTGATCACCTCAGTTCAAAGGTTGCGGCCATATTTTCAAGCACATTCTATGACAGTCCTGACTGACCAACCCATCAAGGCGGTGGTCCACCGTCCGAAAATGTCAGGGAGAATGACTAAGTGGGCCATCGAGCTGAGCGAGCATGACATCCGTTTTCAGCCTCGCCTGGCCATCAAAGCTCATGTGCTAGCCGATTTCCTCCTCGATTGTACCATCCCAGAAGACGGCTCCACCCCCGACTCTCCCGAGAAACCAAATCTGGCGCCCGGTGGCTCCTCCATGTCGACGGGTCATCCAACGCTCATCGCTCCGGTGTGGGCTTGGTTCTCACCAGTCCGAAGGGGGTGACCTTTGAATATGGCGTCCGCTTCTCCTTTCCAGCCTCCAACAACGAAGCTGAGTATGAAGCCCTGCTGGCCGGTCTCTGGATCGCCCGCAGCCTTAAGGTGGAAAAACTGAATGCCTTCACCGACTCCCAGCTGGTGGCGGGTCATGTACGAGGGGAGTTTGAGGCCCGGAAACCGAACATGATCTGATATCTCCAAGAGGTTCGGAGCCTACTCTCCCATTTCCCCGAATTTGAGATTATTCAGATTCTTAGATCTGAAATGCCCGCGCCGACCTGCTGTCTCGGCTGGCAACCGCAGAGTCAATGGACGCCGAACAAAAGTTCCACCTGGAAACCTTGGAGAGACCCAGTATCGCGGAAGCCGATCGGGTGATGCAAGTTGAGGCCGAACCATCATGGTTCGACCCCATCCTGAGGTACGTCAAGGAAGGGTCGCTCCTAGCCGATCGAAGGGAAGCAAGAAGGTTAAAGCTGCAGGCCACCCATTATGTGTTGTCATGATCAACTCCACAAACGATCCTTCTCCATACCATTGCTCAGGTGTCTTCGCCCGTCTAAAGCAGATTTGCCCTCCGCGAAGTACATGAGGGGATTTGCGGCAACCATCTGGGAAGCCGGTCCCTATGTCACAAGGTCCTGCGTCAAGGCTACTATTGGCCGACCATACAGAAGGATGTAGACGACCTTGTCCGAGCTTGCGACCCATGCCAGAGGCACTCAAGCATTCAGAGGCTCCCCTCCGCCAGCCTGGTCCCCATATCCTTCGCTTGGCCCTTTGCCAAGTGGGGGATGGACATCCTCGGCCCGTTTCTACTCGCCATGGGGCAGCGAAAATTTCTATTCGTCGCCATCGATTATTTCACTAAATGGGTCGAGGCGGAGGTAGTTGCACAAATAACCGAAGCACGGGCCAAGGATTTCATATGGAGGTCCATCATCTGCCGCTTCGGCTCCCGCACACTATAATCACTGACAAACGGCAGGCAATTCGACAATCCTAAGTTTCGCCAGTTCTACGAGGAGCACGGGATCCACCACCACTTTACCTCGGTCGGGCATCCGCAGGCAACGGAGCGGCCGAAGTAACCAATCGAACTCTGCTTCAAGGGATCAAAGCTCGGCTCTCCAGGGCCCGAGGCAGATGGGCAGACGAGTTACACCATGTCCTGTGGGCCTATCGCACCACCCCGAGAGTACCCACAGGCGAAACCCCATTCCAGATGACCTTCGGCACAAAGGCAGTTATCCCCATGGAGATAGGGCTCCCTTCTCTACGGGTGGAAAGCTACTCGGAGGAAGCCAGCGATGAGCAGCTCCGTACCAACCTCGACCTGATAGAGGAGGTTAGGAGGAAAGCTCGGATCAGAGTGGCTGCCTATCAGCAAAGGGTGGCCCGCTACCACGCCTCCAAGTCAAAGGGAAAGCTTTCTTGCCTGGCGACCTCATTCTCCGGAAAGCATCTGTCTCCAAACCGCTGGAGCAAGGAAAGCTGGTACCAAACTAGGAAGGCCCTTACCAAGTAGCGGAGATCGTCGGACCGGGACCCTACAAGCTGCAAGATCTAGGCGAAAATCCATCCCTCGGACATGGAATTCGGACAATCTCCGTAAGTATTATCAGTAGGGTAAGCCCTCTACAGGCTTGCCTCCTTAAATTTTTGTCGGCACTTATTTCATAATTTATGACATGAATTACCACACATTATATCGTTAAAAATTATGAAAAGAAATAGATGCTGCTTACTAATCCTTAGCACGATCGAGTTACCTGTTCAAGCAGGAAAATCTCCGAACCTCGGCTGGGCCGAGCCACAAATCTCCGAACCTCGGCTGGGCCGAACCATAATTCTCCGAACCTCAGCTGGGCCGAGCAACTATTCTCCAACCTCGGCGGGGCCGAGCCATAATTCTCCGAACCTCGGCGGGCCGAGCAACTATTCTCCGAACCTCGGCTGGGCCGAGCAACTATTCTCCGAACCTCGGCGGGCCGAGCAATAATTCTCCGAACCTCGGCAGGGCCGAGCAATAATTCTCCGAACATTGACTAGGCCGAGCAACAATCTCCGAACATTGGCAGCCGAGCAACAATTCCCCGAGCCTCCCATGGCTCGGCCCCNATATCTGAAGCCTCAGCTGAATCAAGTGATATGTCTTTGAATAATATCTGAAGCCTCGGCCAAACCAAGTGATACGTCTCTGAATAATATCTGAAGCCTCAGCCGAACCGAGTGATATATCTCTGAATAATATCTGAAGCCTCAGCCAAACCGAGTGATATGTCTCTGAATAATATCCAAAGCCTCGGTTGAACCAGGTGATCTCTCAGATGCTCTAGCATGACTAAGACATCCTGTCACACTTCGGCGGAGGTAAGTGACTTTTCTCTGTTCACCAGCAAGATTATGCGAGTTATTTCTCTTCAAAAAAAAACCTACACCGTCCCTTGAATAGGATCATGTCTACATCGCAAGTTAGCAGGGCCACCCACACCTCCCTCTGACCTAAACAGAGATGAACGCTTCCTCCGCATAAGACTAAATATTGTTAAAATGCCTAACAAAAATGAGGCAGCAAAAGCACTGCTAAAGACTTGTAAACTATGCTACGATCCAGAAAGCATAACACAAGTAAAACAACTCTCAACGCAACCACATTAGAAAAAGAAATAAGTATTTGAAGAAGAAAAGGTAAAAACTTTCTTTATTGACAAAAATTACAGCCTTCTAAGAGGCGTTACAAGTGCATCATAGCACAGAAAATGAAGATAAATAAAATAAAAGCTCGGTCAAGCAGCTTCGGTCGATAATGATGTTTTTGCATCTGACCCAAGAAATCAGAGAAACCAGATAACTTCATTGAGTTACTGGTTAATGCCAAAGAACAAAGTCGGCCATCCACAGATCCCTCGGATAGATGAACTTAGGGATCCAAACTGGGCTGAAGACCCGTGGATGCTGATTCTGAGGATACCTCCTCCCCAAGTAGCATGTTGGGCTGTTGGCCTCTGCTCAAGAATAAAGACAGGAGACCAGCAGACCAGCACCACTTTCCTCCTTCCTTACTCAAGAAAAGACCTCTCAGGCGGATGAACTGAGAGATCCAAATTAGGGAAGGAGGTGAAGTTCATGTTAACCATGGGGGCTACATATGCTTTGCATTTCCCATGGTCCCCATGACAAGTGACAAAGACAATACAGAGAGCTCATGCATGCGCTCTCCATATGACCTCTGTGTGCATCCCGTGCGCTCTTCGTATGACCCCCGGGACTCATCCCTTGAGGACTACTTGCTCTTCAGCATCTCTTCCATCTCTCCAGCCATCTGGGACGAGATAGCTTTCAAAAGGGAAGCTCGATCTCTCCACTCTTGACCTCAATGAAACAGGCGCCATGAAAACCTCTCTAACTCATAGAAAGTGAAGGTTTAGGGAGATGCTCAAGCATAGTCGGCTCTCCCCTTTTTATAGGCAAACGAACCGGGGATGATTATTAAAGAAGAGAGCCCCATAATTTGAAATGTCATGACCACGCTGCCATGTGGTAAGCCAGAGAAAAAGGGCGCATTCCAAAGCGCGCTGAGCATGCCTCCAAGGCCATGATGAAAGACGAAGATTTCCTTCCGATCTCGAATCGAGAGCCTTAAATGCAGAAAACCGTCTGTGGGTCCTTGAGATATGAACAGACCTAGGAGATCCCCCTTCGAAAGCGATGCCAATGACGATCGAATACTTAATGCATACGCTAAAGGGACTTACGTTGGAAAAGGCTAGCGGGATAAATGCCCCAAGGGAAAACGAGGTGTCATTCGGCAAACCGCGACCCGTTTCATCAACCTCGGCAGAAAGCGAGCCAACTTCTTGCTTTGGATATATCGAACTATCTGCCTAACCTTGGCCCCAACCGAGGTATTTCCATAGGTTTCGGTCATTTCGAGCCGAGCTATCCTATGCATCGGCAAACCGAGTTCTTGCGCATTTTGAACTGTTCACCTTACTTCGAACAAAGCTGGAATAACATTCCACGGCAAAACCGAACAATTTCATACATCGGCAGAACTAGCTAATTTGGTTTCGATTAAGCAGAATATTCCATTCGGAACCCCTAAGAGCAATCCGACCTTAAAGCACGATTCGTTTACGATTTGTTTGCATCGAGAAGAACTTCTGACAAAAAGTTCGTTCAAAAAATGATAACCAAAGCAATAAGACAAACAGAAGGAGACAAAAGATCCATCCATTGAGTTTTGATCAAATTACAAGTCGAAAAGACAAAAGATAAATGAAGAACCCTTAAGAATAAGGGTTTGAATCAGTTCTGAGGGCCCCCTCGGCAGCATCCGAAGGAATCAGACTGGGTTCGCCCGCTTCGAGCATAATTGGAGGAGGAACCTCAGGATCCTCGGCAGCATGCTAAGGGCACCCTTCTAGAGCCGCAGCCTCATCGGTACCCATGATAGTCTTGAGGTCAACGTCTGAGAATCCTCACACGCAGCTTCTTCGGCCCCTGGGGTACGAGTATTGTAAAACTCGGCCTCTAAAAAAGACAGATCTAACTCGGGGTATACCTGGGAGATCTTCGACCGAGTCTCCTCTTCACCGAATCGAAATGCGTCGGCACAAGCCGCCTTGTGCACCTCAGAAAATTGAACAGAACTCTTATACTCGTCCACGGCCGAGGAAATTCATCTGTTAGCTTCGGCCAACTGATTCCCAAGTTCAGAATTTACCTAGCGGCTTGAGGCCAACTCTGCTCTCAAAGCCTTAAATTGGTCCTGAGCCTCGAGCCCGATTCTGCTCATCTGCAAATACCGGATCATGTAAGATTATAGCCAAAGGAAAAGACACTAGAAATAAGAAAGTAAGAAGACGCCATACCTCTTCCTCTCGCCGAGCCATTTTATCATTCTGCATATGAACCTTTTCAAGGGCTTTCAATTTGGCCACTTTATTTTGCTGGAGACCCTCCTTGAGGTCATTAATTCAGGACTGTTTGTCCTCAATCTCCCACCGAGATTGATCGAGATTAACGGTAAGTTTGGCAATTTGATCGTGCTGCCATTTCAGTCGATCTTCCCTATCGGTGAGCCTCCTATTCAGGCTGGCAAGCTGATCTTGCTATCGCCGATGCCTGCGCTCCTCCTCATTGAGCCTTTTTCTTCAGTTATCTTTTCCTTCAGCATAGCTATTCTTCAGCTCGCCCCACCGCTCATCAAAACGCTGCCACATAGCATTGATCTCATCGGCATGCTTGGACTTAATCTGTGATGACTCCATACAGACCTTGTCTGATTACTCATGAAAGCCCTGAAGCTCTTTGACTTGAGTCTCGATCCAAGAGGCCCTCTCGGCGGTGGCTTGGTAGGACTTGCTCGTCCTCTCGAGGTCTCCTTGAACTAGAGGTGGGCACTGGGCCGTGCCGCCCATGGCACAGCATGGCCCAGGCCCTGATGGGCCATGCCAGACACGGCCCGGCACTGCTACAGTACCGGGCCGTGCCGGGCCCAGAAAATTTTTTCTGTTGGCCCAGCACGGCACGGCCCATGACGGGCCTGGGTTGGCACGTCATGCCATGCCGGCACTGCCCACCTGGGCCGTGCCTGGCACGGCCCAGGTGGGCCTGAGCCGTGCCAGCCCAGGTGGGCCGTGCTAGGCCCACCTGGGGTCTGGCCCATGCACAGCTCAAATAAAAAAAATTATAAAAAAAATTTTTTTTTTGATAAATTAAAAAATTATTAGGAATAAAGAAAGATTAATTAAAAAATTAAAAAAAAATTGATAAATTAAAAAATTATTAGGAATAAAAAATTCTAAGGCCTGACCTCTAGAACATAATACAATAAGTAAGAAGAAAAAAATAGAAAGATCGCAACCATCGGATCATCGCCGATCGGATGGATCGCAACCGTCGGATCGATCATCGCCGATCGGGATCATGGCTTGGATCGATCGAAGATGTCGGATCGTCTCTGATCGGATTGATCACAATGGTTCGATCGATCATTGCCGATCGAGATCATAGCTTGGATCGATCGTAATCATTGGATCATCTCCGATTGGATAGATCGCAATCGTTCGATCGATAATAGCAGATCAGGGTCATGGCATGGATCGATTGCAACCATCGGATCGTCTCCGATCAGATCGATCATCGTTGATCGAGATCATGGCTTGGATCGATCGCAACCGTCGGATCGTCGCCGATCGAATGGATCACAACCATCGGATCGATCATCGCCGATCAGGATCATGGCATGGATCGATCGCAACCGTCAGATCGTCTCCGATCGGATCGATCGCAACCATCGGATCGATCATCCTTGATTGGGATCATGGCTTGGATCGATCGCAGATGTCGGATCATCTCCGATCAGATAGATTGCAACAGTCCAATCGATTATTGTCGATCGGGATCATGGCTTGGATTGGTCGCAACCATCGGATCGTCTCCGATCGGATGGATCGCAACTGTTGGATTGATCATCACCGATCGGGATCATGGCTTGGATCGATCGAAACCGTCGGATCATCTCCGATCGGATTGATCGCAACCATTGGATTGATCATCGCCGATCGGGATCATGGCTTGGATCGATCCAGACGTCGAATCGTCTCTGATCGGATGGATTGCAACCGTCGGATTGATCATCGCCGATCGGGATCATGGCTTGGATCGATCGCAGACGTCGGATTATCTCCGATCATATGGATCGCAACCATCGGATTGATCATCGCCGATCATGATCATGGCTTGGATCGATCGCAGACATCGGATCGTCTCCGATCGGTTTGATCGCAACAGTCCGATCAATCATTGTCGATCGGGATCATGGCTTGGATCGATCGCAACCATTGGATTGTCTCCGATCGGATGGATTGCAACTGTTGGATTGATCATCGCCGGTCGGGATCATGGCTTCGATCTATCGCAACCGTCGGATCGTCTCCGATTGGATGGATCGCAACCATCGGATCGATCATCCCCGATCAGGATCATGGCTTGGATCGATCGCAACCGTCGGATCATCTCCGATCGGATTGATCGCAACGATCCAATCGATCATCGTCGATCAGGATCATGGCTTGGATCGATCGCAATCGTCGGATCATCGCCGATCGGATGGATCGCAATTGTTGGATCGATCATCCCCGATCGGGATCATGGCTTGGATCGGTCGCAACCGTCGGATCGTCTCCGATCGAATTGATCACAACGGTCCGATCGATCATCGCTGATCGGGATCATGACTTGGATCGATCGCAACCATCGGATCATCGCCGATCGGATGGATCGCAACCGTCGGATCGATCATCGCCGATCAGGATTATGGCATGGATCGATCGCAACCGTCGGATCATCTCTGATCAGATCGATCTCAATCGTCGGATCCATCATCGCCGATCAGGATCATGGCTTGGATCAGCTGGCTGATGGGTCACGGGCCGTGCCGAATTTGAATTTTTTTTTTAGTGGGCCGTGTCTGGCACGGCCCATTTGTTAATGGGCTGTGCCAGGCACGACACTGTAATTTTTCTGGCACGATGGGCCTGGGCCATGCCTGGCACGATATGGCCCAGTGCCCATGCCTACCTTGAACGGATGACAAGGCCCTGGAGAGCCTGTTGGTCGAATCCACCCTTGCCCGAAGATCAGCGGCCTCCCTTCTGGCCTGAGCACAGGCCCCCATGGCCAGATTTAAACATCAATTCAACGCCCTCGTAATTAAGGCATTCTACAGAAAAAGGCACAAGTAAGAAAGTATGGCCGAGCTAACCGACTAAAATTTGTTACCTTTACACAACGACTTACTCGGGAGGCATAGTTTGAGGCAATCTTCATAAGAGCAGGGCCACTGATCTCGGGGAGAAGGTAGACATCCTTCGGCACCTCGAACCGCCCGAAAGCCACCTCGACGATGTCCTCTACGATGAGCTCATCTGCCGAGGAACCTTCTCCCGTATGTTGTATAGACCACATCAAAGCGACAAACATGTCTTCCACATCTGGGCCAGGAATAAGAGAACTTATGGCCGAAGAATCGGCCTGAGGAACTTCGACCTAAGGAGCCGCCATCTGTTTGGCCTCCTCCACTAGAATTCTAGCCTGCGGGGCCTTGGATGCTTCGGCCCTAGCTAAAGGAACCTCGGTCCGAGCACCCTCCCGCTCGGTTGTTCTTCTTCTTCCTCCTCCTCCTCTCCAAGCGTTGCTTCGACCCCAGCAGACTCCACCCAAGCCTCGGTTTCCTCCACGGTACCCCCTAATGTCACGGGGGAAAGCCCTTCGGCAGAAGGTCCTTCGGCCTCCACCGACCCTTCAACAGGCGGCTCCACGCGAACTTTGGCAGCCGCAACTGCCTCTTCTGACCCCTCGACCAACACAGGGGCCTCTTCCCCGTCAGCACGCAGCATCACAGGGCTGCCAACCTCTAGTGAATGAGGCTGGTCCACCTCAGGCAAGAGAGTGGCTGGACGAACCAGTGACATCTCCTCGGCATCGTCTGACACAACCACTATTTGAAGGGGAGAAACTTCAATAGCTCCCTCTGAGCTCCCCCCAACAACTCTCTCCTTCTCCGCTTCCATGCCCCCCTCCAGCAGGGAGGGCTCATCAACCACAGCCGACACTCCCACTTCCCCCCTCTTTGGGGTAGAGGAATGGCGGCCAACACCATCTTTCTTTGACTCCTTCGGACGAGACCCAGAGGGACGGGATCTCTTTTCGGACCTATGTTTGTCCCCAGAGCCGGAGCTCCTATGGCGCTTGCCCAGCTCCTTCTTCATTTGGCCCATAAATGCCGACCTCTCGGCTGAAAACATAGTAGACATTCAGTCGAATAGTAATAGAGTTTCCTAAGTATATCGGCCGTCATAGCAAAAGGGAAAAAAGACTCACCTTGGGGGTCGATAGAACTAAGCCCGGTAGCAAAAAGGGCATCATCTGATAACAGGGCGCTGGCTGATAGCACCCGACCACTGCGGAGGGTTACCAAATCCCTCTTCTCCTGCTCGGACAACTCCGGGTGCGCTTCCGGATCTTTCACGTAACTCGCCCATGTCCCCAGAAAATCCAAGCCAATGTTCCCTTCGACGATGAAAAATCGAGACTTCCACTCCTTTATTGAAGACGGATTATCTGAAATCATTTTGAATGACTTCCGAGGGCCAATATAAGGCCACTCGGAGCTCCTCCCGGAAACCAGGTTGTAGCAGACTCAAAATATAGAGAGGGTCGCAGTCACCCCAACACGGCTACACATCGAGATGAACCCGATGAGATTGCGCCAGCTATTCGGAGCCACCATTGTTGGGCATATGTTGTAAATCCTCATTACCTCCTGCACTAGCGGGTAAGAGGGAATTGAAGACCTGCCCTTAGGCTCTCCTCGTAGAAAAAAACCCCACGGCTTAACCCCGTCGAAACCCTATGCTCGACTTTCGGAACCCATAGAGACACGTCTCGTGGAACCCTGTAATAGCGGCGAATTCTGTCCAAGTCTTTAAGGCTTATCTCTGAGGCGACATTGCTTGGACCCTTCATGTTGACAGATCAAGAGGTGAAACACGAATAAGCTAGCAAGGGTTTGGGGAGGGATGAAAATATCTGTGGCAGGGACGAAAAGGTGTTGGAGAAGGAATGCCGCCCTAGCCCTCTTTAAATAGCGTCCAAAAGGAAAGCCCAAGACACTAAAACTTCCGATATGGGCGCCAAAAATATAGGAGCCTCGCTATGTGGGACTCCCACAATTGCGGCCTGCTGGAAACGAGGCGTTTTCTCCTCATGTTATAGCGAAAAATGATGACGAAACAGCGGCCTATCATTTACGAAATTATCATTGCCTGCCCCTTCGGATCCCCCTGAATGAGGTTATTCCAGAACTCTACTCTCTATATCCGAATTTACACTTTGGACTAGGGAGTGGAGGGCATGTGATGAGGGGTAAAATTATCATTGCATTAATACCCGCACACATCGACAATTGGGTCAAGTCTAATCCCAACATCTTGTCGGCCAGCTGTCACATCCACTAGGCAGCGAAGCCGAATCACCCTCAGCAGAGTCGGGTCGCCCCAACGACCCAAACTATCCTCATACCTCGATGACCCGAACTATCCTCATACCTCGGCAGCCCAAACCATCTTCATACCTCGGCAGCCCGAGCTATCTTCATACTTCGGCAGCCTGAGCTATCTTCATACTTTGGCAGGCCGAGCCATCCTGTACCTCGGAAAACCAAGTTGTTCCTCACCTCGGCCGGACCGAGGCATTCGAATACCTTAGCAGAATCCGACGCGGGAGAGTTCAAATGCATGATAACTGAATAAGATTCCAAACGGAGAATCATGCCAGAGGTGGCCTAAGGGCCATAGGAGTGGCCTAGAACCTACATGATCGCTAAATCTCAAGGCATTAACCAGCTCTCCTGGCCGCCGATCCTCTAACTAACAAGATGCGGATCCTACTGGCCTCGTAACAAACTTGATTCGAATCCGTTTCGAACCTCAACAGCTTTCAGACCCCCCGCAACGTACCCAAGGAATCAGGTGATTGCCTATAAATACCATAGCCCTCAAATCTCTTAGGTACGCATGCACTCACGTGCTCTCATACTGAAAAAACTCTATTAAAGCTCCATCAAAGCTCGGAGCTCTTGAGAGAACACCCATATAGGGGAACTCGTTTGCGAGAGTCTTCTCCTCATATCTGCTTGCTGTGAATCTCCACTGACTTGGGCGTCGGAGGGTCCTCCGCAGAGGGTAGCCCCCGAAAAACTCTCTGCGCGCGGATTATCTTGCAGGTTCGACCTCGGACGATGAGATCGGCATCCAGATTTAGAGCCAGAGCGCATTCGAATCAGAGAACGAATTTTTACGAAAATAATTTTTAAAATAATTTGGATAATAATAAAAGACTAGAGCAACTCAACCCATTGGCGCCTCATCTAAAAGTAAAGGATATTAGGGAGCGTGTCTGCAATTGAGATCCTCTGTCACATATATCCGTGATTAATGCTATGATCATGATTAGGAGGGATCTATCGCTATACATGGGATGGTACATCGGTGGACCTTCCCAATTAAAGTTGTTTATGGATCATGGATGAGTGTGATTGGAAGGCATGCCCTCCCTAATCTGAAGTCTAGTTTGGAGTGGATCTTATCCACATGATTAAGCTCTCAACTGTAGAAATATCAAATCACTGCCCAATGGACCGACGTTGCTTCACCTCAACGAAATCCCAGGACCAAAGTTCTGTGCCGTGAATCCTGACCGTCTGATTGCCTTCTCTGTATGACCATCAAATATAATGAGAAAATAGGAGGAGGAATATTTTGGGCTTGTTTGGGCGGAGCCGCGGAGGTTAACCAAAGAGAGGAAAGAAGAAAGAAAGAGAAGAGTATTAAAAATAAAAAAAGAAAAAAAATGTGAATTATTTATTAGTTTATAATTTTACATTATTTTTTAAAATTTTATACCTATAATTTAATTTAAATTTTTCATGTTATAAAGTATATTTATGATTTTATAAACATAATTTTTTTTCTTTCTTCCTTTTTTATCTAAATAATGTGAATATAAATTATTTTATTTTTTCTTCCCTTCCTTTCAAGTAAAGAGAGATACTCTTTATTTTTTCTCTAATTTGTATTCTCTTTCTTTCTTTCTTTTTTCAAAAATTCAAACGGATCCATAAAAAATTTGATATAAAAAATCTTCATTTATCTTTATTCAATAAACAAAAGTTGGACAAGCTACAAGGAAAGGACTATGGTGGCATGTGGTCATCTGGTCATCAAAGTGGTCCTATTGGATTGGTTGATATATAAAGTCAAATTTTGGTGCACATATTTAGGAAAAAGAAGCAAATATATTTAAGATGAAAATATATTCTTTGACCCTCAAATTTTCACTCAAAGTTTTATTTTTATTCTATTTATCTTTCTCTCTCTTTATCCTAACAATACGAATATAAATTTTTCTATATTTTCTTCCCTTCCTTCCAAATAAGGAGACTCGCTCGCTTCCATTCCCTTCTTTCTTCAATTTTTATTCTCTTCTTTCTTTTCCTCTAAATAACTAAATAGATTCTTAAAAAAAATTAATAAGAAAATTATGTATTCTTATTTAATAAGCATAAGTTGGATGGGCTGAAAAAAAAAAAAAAAAAAAGAGCTACAATAGCATATGATCATTTAATCTTCAAGTGATCTTATTGAACTGATTGATTTGTAGAGCAAGATAGATTTTGGTGCACACATCTACACAGCGAAAAAAAATAAATTAAAAGCAAAAATATATTCTAACTCTCAAATTTTCACTTCAAACTTTTTAATTATTATTGTTAAGGGGTAAAATCGTCATTGTGTTAATATCCGTGCGAGGCGGTTAAGGCTAACCTCCTCGGAGAGATCCACCTCCCCATTGTCTGGTTGATCGCCGATTCCTTCCTCGCTGACTTGAGCGTCGGAGGGCCTTCCGCGGAGGACCACCCCCAGCGTCCCTCCGCGTGTGGGCTTCCTTTTTTGCAGGTCCGCCGCACCCCCTCTCCCTGGAGATCGACCGCGCCCAAGTCGAAGGACGGATCCCGGCGGCAACAGATTGGCGCTAGAGGAAGGGTCTCAAGTCCCGTTAAAACTTGAAGAAAGGAGACAAGGATCCCGATCCGGAGAAGAACCTCTCTGATGGCCAACCGGAAGAGAGCAACCTCTGATGCCCAAGATCAGGTCGCCTCCCAGAGGCCTGATCCGACTGGCGCCACAGCGCCACAACCCCCACCGGTCGAAACTCCGTCGCCGCCCGCTATCCCGGTGACCCAAGACCAGTTCGCCACACTGGTCCAGCAGGTCCAGGCCCTTACCCATCTGGTACAGGAGCGCCTTGCGGCTCCTCCTGCTTCGTATCCTCAGAAAGAAGCGGCGATTTCTTCTTCGCCGGCAACCTCCTCCTCTGATCCGCACGAATCAGCGGATCCCCCACATCGCCCCAGGGGGGACAAACCGGTCCCTCGAACCGGTTATGGTAGGGATCCTCCCAGATCTCGGCGAGCCCGCTCCCTCTCTCCGGTGACATCTCACCATGACTCCACGCCGTCCCTGCGATTCTCGCGCCCAGCCCCTCCTCTAGCCGGTGAGGAGGAGATCCGCCGTCAGATCCAGGAGATGCGTCAGGAGCTGGACGCCGCCAAGCAGACCCATCTGCCCCAGCCCAAAGCGGAGCAGGGCATCCCTTTCTCTAAGGAAATCATGGAGGAAGTGATTCCCTCCCACGTCAAACTGCCAGCCGTCGAGCCCTATCACGGCTCCACTGATCCGGATGACCATCTCAGTAGCTTCCGGTCGATAATGATGTTCCACGGAGCATCCGATGTGGTTCTCTGTCGCGCCTTTCCATCCACCCTCAGGGATCCGCCCGAACCTGGTTCAACGCCTTGAAACCGGGTTCCATTGATTCATTCGACGAGCTGAGCCACCTTTTTATTGCCAGTTCGTTAGCAGCCGCCGCCATCGACGAAGATCCGACTCCCTCTCGAAGTCAAGCAGAGAGAGGGGGAGTCCTTGAGAAATTATCTTGGCCATTTCAACAAGGCCATGTTAGAGGTGGACCACCTTAATCATGAGGTGGCTATGTCCGCCCTGGCGGGGGGAGTTTCGAAGGAGAGCGACTTCTATCTGGCAATGGAGGTCAGCTACCCCCCATGTCTATCTGATATGATGGCCCTTGCGGACAAGTACGCTAGGGTCGAGGAGTCGCGGAGAGTGGCCCGCGCTGAGCAAGCAAGAAAGAAGCAAGAGCCCAAAGTTCCCGATAGACACCGCCCTGTCCGTCGGCCAAGTCCGCCCCGCGGCCCAAGAGTCCCTCCGCTGCTGCCAAGGAATCGCTCCCGGAGTCCTCCCAGGCGATTCGATCGCTATACTCCGATGACTGTGCCCCGGGCGCAGATCCTCATGGAGATAGAGCGCCAACTTCCCCGGCCAGTACCTCTCCGAGGGAACCCGACTCGAAGGGATCCCGCTAAATACTGCCGCTACCATAGGGAGCATGGTCATGACACTGAAGAATGTTGGCAGCTGAAGAATGAAATAGAGAGGTTGATTCGACGGGGATGGCTAGATCAGTTTAGGAGGGCACCTGAGCCGCAGCAGCAAGGAGGTGATCGCCAGCCCGAGCTCCCACAACTCCCTCCTCCACCAAATCCGCCTGTGGTTGGCCGTATCAACATGATTGAGGAGGCCGGCGGATCGAGCTCCAGGGGCGACTGTGATACGCCGGTTCCAAAGAAGGCACGCACGGGCAAACTTTTCTTTTCTGATGATGATCTTCTTGGGATACAGCTCCCCCACGATGACGCACTTGTTGTATCCCTTAACTTGAACAATTATGATGTAAGCCGAATCCTCGTCGATAGTGGAAGTTCGGTAAACGTTTTGTACCTCGGTGTGTTTGCCAGGATGAAATTGCTCATGGAAAACCTTCGAGCCATAGATTCCACCCTGATGGGATTCACCGGCGACGTCATCATCCCGGAAGGAATCGTCACCCTGACGGTCCGCGCAGGAACCTGGCCCCTCGTGACCGTTGTACAGACCGACTTCCTGGTGACCGACCTCAGGTCCCCATATAACGCCATATTCGGCAGGCCCGGCTTGATGTCCCTTAAGGCAGTTGTCTCTATCCCACATCTGTCTATGAAGTTCCCCACCGAGCGAGGAATCGGAGTGGTTCGGGGAAGTCAGGCCATGGCTCGGCAATGTTTCGTCACGAGCCTTCAGTCCAGGATTCCCGAGGTTGACGGGCTGGACGCTCGCGAGGATTTCGCCGAACAACGGGGAGAACCGGCGGAAGAGCTGGAAGAAGTACCGCTAGACGAAGCTCGGCCCGACCGAACCATAAAGATCGGGTCGCTGCTCAAAGGAGAGCCTAGGCACAAATTGATCAGATTCCTCCAAAGCAACGCGGACATCTTCGCCTGGGCCGCCTCCGACATGCCAGGGATTAACCCCGAGGTTCTCGTCCACCATCTCAATGTGGACGAGAAGCACAGGCCTGTCAAGCAGAAGAAAAGAAGCTTCGCCCCAGAGCGACAAAAAGCCATTGAAGAAGAGGTCGACAAACTCATAAAGGCCAACTTCGTCCGGGAAGTGAATTATCCAAGCTGGCTGTCGAATGTCGTTATGGTGAAAAAGTCGAACGGCAAATGGAGGATCTGCATCGACTTCACCGACCTCAACAAGGCCTGCCCAAAGGACAGCTTCCCCCTCCCCCGGATCGATCAGCTCGTGGACACCACCTCAGGCCACCAAATGCTATCATTCATGGACGCCTATTCCGGCTATAATCAGATCCGAATGGCCCCTGAAGATGAAGAAAAGACCGCCTTCATAACCGACCGAGGTACCTATTGTTACCGTGTTATGCCTTTCGGTCTTAAAAATGCAGGGGCGACCTACCAGCGGCTGGTCAACAAGGTGTTCAAAGAGCAAATCGGCCGGAACATGGAGGAGGTATACGTGGACGACATGCTGGTCAAAAGCAGGGAAGCGCCACGACATGTTGAGGACCTCGCAGAAAGCTTTGCAACATTGCGCAAATATGGGATGAAACTCAATCCGACCAAGTGCGCCTTCGGCGTCAACTCGGGAAAGTTCCTCGGCTTCATGGTCTCCCAGCGAGGTATCGAAGCTAACCCCCAGAAGATTCAGGCCCTCCAACAAATGGCGCCCCCTGCATCTGTGAAAGAGGTCCAACGCCTAACCGGAAGGATAGCGGCCCTTAACCGCTTTGTGGCGCGGTCGGCCGAGAGATGCCTCCCCTTTTTCAAAACTCTCCGATCGGCCAAAAACTTCCAGTGGACTTCCGAGTGCCAGAAGTCATTTCAAGATCTGAAAAAGTACCTCGGCTCTCCCCCACTTCTCAGTAGCCCAGCCCCAGGGGAGACCCTGTTTCTGTACTTAGCCGTTTCGGAGGGCGCAGTTTGTTCGGTGCTGATCAAAGAAGAGGCAAAGTCCAGAAGCCGATCTACTATGTGAGTAGGCTGCTCCGCGATGCGAGACGAGGTACAGCAGGATTGAAAAGATGGTGTTGGCCTTAGTCACGTCAGTCCGAAAGCTACGACCGTATTTCCAAGCACATTCCGTGACAGTCCTGACTGACCAACCCATCAAGGCAGTGGTCCACCGTCCGGAAACATCGGGGAGAATGACCAAATGGGCCGTCGAGCTAAGCGAGCACGACATACATTTTCAGCCTCGCCCTGCCATCAAAGCCCAAGTGCTGGCCGACTTCCTCCTCGAGTGTACCATCCCAGAGGACGGTTCTGCCCCAGACTCCCCTGAAGAGCCAAAGTCCAGAGCCCGGTGGCTCCTCCACGTCGACGGGTCGTCCAACGCCCATCACTCCGGTGCGGGTCTGGTTCTTACTAGTCCCGAGGGGATGGCTTTCGAGTATGGCGTCCGGTTCTCCTTCCCGGCTTCCAACAATGAAGCCGAGTATGAAGCCCTGCTAGCCGGTCTCAGGATCGCTCGCAACCTTAAGGTGGAAAAGCTCAGCGCCTTCACCGACTCTCAGTTGGTGGCCGGCCATGTTCGGGGAGAGTTTGAAGCTCGGGAGCCAAATATGATTCGGTATCTCCAGGAGGTGCGTAACTTGCTTCCTCATTTTTCTGAATTTGAAATTATTCAGATCCCCAGATCTGAGAATGCCCGTGCCGACCTACTCTCCCGACTGGCAACCACGGAATCAATGGATGCCGAGCAAAAATTCCACCTGGAGACCCTGGAAAAGCCGAGCATCATGGAAGCCGACCGAGTGATGCAAGTCGAAGCCGAACCATCCTGGTTCGACCCTATCCTCAGATACCTCAAAGAAGGGTCGCTTCCGCCCGACCGAAGAGAGGCTAGGAAGCTGAGGCTGCAGGCCACCCATTATGTAGTAATTGACAACCAACTTTACAAGCGGTCTTTCTCCATGCCGCTGCTTAGATGCCTTCGCCCATCCGAAGCGGATTATGCTCTGCGTGAGGTGCATGAAGGGATTTGCGGCAACCATCTGGGAAGCCGATCCCTATGTCACAAGGTACTACGGCAGGGCTACTACTGGCCGACCATGCAAAGAGACGCGGACGATTTAGTCCGAGCCTGTGACTCCTGCCAGAGACACGCAAACATCCAAAGACTCCCTTCCGCGAGCTAGTCTCTATATCCTCCGCTTGGCCCTTTGCCAAGTGGGGGATGGACATCCTTGGTCCATTCCCGCTTGCGATGGGACAGCGGAAATTCTTATTTGTCGCCATTGACTACTTCACCAAATGGGTCGAAGCGGAAGCAGTCGCGCAGATCACCGAGGCGCGAGCCAGGGACTTTGTTTGGAGATCCATCATTTGCCGATTCGGTCTCCCTCACACTATAATCACCGATAACGGTAAGCAGTTTGACAACTCCAAATTGCCAATTCTGTGAGGAGCACGGAATCCGCCACCACCTTACCTCGGTCGGGCACCCACAAGCCAACGGAGCGGCCGAGGTAACCAACAGGACCCTCCTCCAGGGAATTAAAGCTCGCCTCTCCAGAGCCCGAGGCAGATGGGCCGACGAGCTACATCATGTCTTGTGGGCCTACCGAACTACCCCGAGAATCCTGACCGGCGAGACTCCATTCCGAATGGCTTTTGGCACAGAGGCTGTCATCCCTGTGGAAATAGGCCTCCCATCATTGCGGGTGGGGAGCTACTCAGAGGAAGAAAGCAACGAACAACTCCGCACCAACCTCGACCTGATAGAGGAAGTCAGAGAAAATGCCCGAATCAGGACGGCTGCTTATCAACAGAGGGTGGCTCGGTACCATGCCTCCCGGGTCAAAGGGAAAGCTTTCCTACCTGGCGACCTTGTCCTCCGGAAAGCTTCTGTATCCAAACCGCTGGAGCAAGGCAAACTGGCGCCAAACTGGGAGGGCCCATATCAAATAACAGAGATTATTAGACCAGGAACCTATAAGCTGCAGGATCTGGATGGGAAGTCCATTCCCCGAACTTGGAACGCGGACAACCTTCGTAAATATTATCAATAGGGTATGTCCTCTCCAAACAATCCCCATATACCTCATTGCATATTCCTGCTTAGCTGTTTCCTCAAAACCTGTTGTGTGAGTCATTATGCACTATATTGCTATAAATTGCAAAAGAGACAGATACTGCTTACCAATCCTCGGCACAACCGAGCTGTCTGTTTGAACAGGAATCTCCGAACCTTGGCAGGGCCAAGTAAAATATTTCTCCGAACCTCGGCAGGGCCGAGCAACAAATCTCCGAACCTTGGCAGGGCCAAGTAAAATATTTCTCCGAACCTCGGCAGGGCCGAGCAACAAATCTCCGAACCTTGGCAGGGCCAAGTAAAATATATCTCCGAACCTTGGCAGGGCCAAGTAAAATATTTCTCTGAACCTCGGCAGGGCCGAGCAACAAATCTCCGAACCTTGGCAGGGCCAAGTAAAATATTTCTCCGAACCTCGGTAGGGCCGAGCAACAAATCTCCGAACCTTGGCAGGGCCAAGTAAAATATTTCTCCGAACCTCGGCAGGGCCGAGCAACAAATCTCCGAACCTTGGCAGGACCAAGTAAAATATTTCTCCGAACCTCGGCAGGGCCGAGCAACAAATCTCCGAACCTTGGCAGGGCCAAGTAAAATATTTCTCCGAACCTCGGCGGGGCCGAGCAACGAATTCTCCGAGCCATGGCAAGGCCAGGTAAAAATCATTCAGGCTAAAACCCCAGCAAAAAGTCTAAACCTACGAGCCTCGGCCAAAGCCGAACGGCCCCCAAATAGTCCCCGAAGGACTTCGTCCGGTTTAAAAACGAGCGCGTTGAGTAAAAACCGTCGACGCGCAAGAAGAAGCCACCATTGGCAAACCCACTCTCGAGGCCATCGAGCCCCACGTAGTCGGCCAAAGGCCCCAGGCAGAGTTAGACGATTTCCCTCTCTGCCACTGGAAATCTTTTGGGTAACACCCCTATAACTCGTCGTTCAAAGAATCTACACCAGCGCGCAAAAAACGACGGGGCCGCGCCAACCCCCTGATTCATTACACGAGTGAAGGCCATAAACTCTTAAGGAGAGGGACTTCAAAAAAGTGGGACCCAACTTTCATTCATAAAGAGGACTACAAAGGGGCGGTAAAAAGCAAAAACAAGAGGGGAGTCCCCGAATCAGAATCCGGAGTCGCTCCCGGAGGCTAACAGCTCCTCCAGGCGCTCCGCCAAGTCAGCCACCTGCTGACGCAGGGATGCTATCTCCTCCCCCTGCCGGTCTATCAACCGGCGTGAGGCCTCCGCCTCCCTGACCGACGCGTCCAAGAATTCTTCGGCAGTCCTCGCAAGCTGCTCATTGCTCGCGAAGGCCGATGCCAGGCTCAGACCATCAACCGTAACAGAGGTGCACCTCCCCTCCGAGCGCGGCGGGCTGTCAAGTGAGGAATGCGACTCACTTGATGATCGCGCTGGAGAGGCCATTCTCTTTTGAGCTTAAAACGAGAAATGGTCAAAAGCAACGCCCCTCGATCGTATTTATACTCGCCAGAGGGATATTTCTATCAGTCGCGCCGTAATTGCCGACCCGTAAGAACTCGCCACGCGTCGCCGATTCGATACTGAATCCGAGGTATCACGCTCCATCCCAAGCAGGATCGATAAGCGCGAGCAGATTGTTCGGGAGTTCCCCAGGCGAACACTTTCCAATCTGTCACCCCTCGCATTAAATACATTCGGCGCTTCCCCGAGCCGCTTAATACCACCCCCTTTTCTCAGAAAATGTGGACGTCCGGCATTCGGCCAATAGCTTGCCCCCTCGGGAGGAGTGGCGTCACCAATAGGCGCATACCGCTTGCTCCACCTTGGCGCCCCTCACCAAACGCCGCGTAGGCCTAACGCTGCGGCCAGCATTTGCAGTTGGGTCACTCCCTTCAATGACCAATTCTCCGAACCTTGGCAGGGCCAAGTAGAATGTTCTCCGAACCTCGGCAGGGCCGAGCTACAAAATCCTCCGAACCTCGGCAGGGCCGAGCTACCAATTCTCCGAACCTTGGCAGGGCCAAGTAAAATGTTCTTCGAACCTCGGCAGGGCCGAGCTACCAATTCTCCGAACCTTGGCAGGGCCAAGTAAAATGTTCTCCGAACCTGGGCAGGGCCAAGCTACAAAATTCTCCGAACCTCGGCAGGGCCGAGCTACAAAATTCTCCGAACCTCGGCAGGGCTGAGCTACAAAATCCTCCGAACCTCGGCAGGGCCGAGCTACCAATTCTCCGAACCTTGGCAGGGCCAAGTAAAATGTTCTCCGAACCTCGGCAGGGCCGAGCTACCAATTCTCCGAACCTTGGCAGGGCCAAGTAAAATGTTCTCCGAACCTCGGTGTGGCCGAACTACAAAGTTCTCCAAGCCTGGGCAGGGCCGAGCTGCAAGATTCTCCAAACCTCGGCAGGACCGAGCTACGAAATTCTTCGAACCTTGGCAGGGCCAAGTAAAATGTTCCCCGAAACTCGACTATCCCGAGTGACTGGTTCCTTGAACCATGACGAGAAGGGGTGCGGATTCCCTGAGCTTCGGCCAAGGCCGACCTACGATAAATCGGGCTCTAGAAAAAGCGAAGCGCAAAAACATCAAGTTTCCGACAGAGCAAGGGGCGTGTTTCCCCGAATGATCTATGAATCGCCGAATACGAACCTCGATTAGTTCGGGTGGCATGAGATCCTCGTCTAAGGACGAACGGAACGCTTTTGTACCCCACAAACAACAATGACTACAAGCTCGGCACAAGAAAAGATAGAGGTCAAAAAATAGAACATAACTCTCTTTATTGCCGATCAAGATCAGTTACAAATGCCTCACGGGCGTTACAAGAACATTGAAATGCATAAAATAAAGATAAATTCAAAACCCGAGCAACTGCTCCAAAGCAGACCTAGGCGACTACGATGTTCCGACGGCCGGATCGACAAATCAGGCAAACCACGAAATCAGTCCGCCTAGGCGGATGAATTAAAAGATCCAAAAGGAGGCATGGCCCGCGGATGCTGATTCTGAGGATTCGGACGATCCGGCCTGCTCCCCTAGGAGGGGGTGCTGGATCGCGGGTCGTCGCCAAGCCAAGGGAACCGGGGACCATCCGACCCCGGTTGCTCCCATATTTTCCCTCCCGTGGCAAGGATTCCCCTCAGAGAAGGGACGGGAACCCAAGCCAGCGAAAAAGGGAGAGTCTGTGCATGCTACGGGGGTGTCGATACGCCTCCTACCATAAGCCCCCCGTAACCGGCCGCAAAGGTCACACGGAAAGAGTTATATGTGCGCTCCCCGTGTGATCTCTGCGCCCCCATGTGCGCTCTCCATGTGATCTCCGGGACTCATCCCCTAAGGACGAGCCATCCTCCAGCTGCTCCCCGGTCGCCCCAGCTATCCGGCGGCAAGGAGCCTAGGCCTGATCCTCTCACTTGCAACAACAAAGAATTGAGCATGATGGAAGCTCTAACGAGGAAGAAGCTTTGGGGATAACCAGATGAGACCCCCTTTTTCCTTTTTTTTATAGGCGGAAATGGACCGGGAAAAGCTACCCAGACTGCGCGTCCCGAGATTTGGACTTCCGAGCAGTACCTCCACGTGGTCTCTCAAGATTGGCGCCCCACTCCGCGCCAAACCCACCGCCTGAACCAGGATGTGTATGAAGATCCCCTCCTAATCCCGAATCACGGCCAGTAAATGCAGGAAATCGTCCGCTGACGCTTCGAAAACTGGCGGGCTCGGAAAATCGTCCTTTGAAAAAGTACTGTCCAATAGCAGACGGTTGCGTGCGCGTCGCGACGAGGTAGCCTGCATGGGAAAAGAGCACCTTCCGGAAAGCTCTGATGCAGCTTTATGCCCCCCACTGTGCCGTATCACCGCTTCTAGTAAAGTAAAAACCGAATTGCCTGCGGAACAGCAGGGCGCTGGCAGGATGGCGGGAAGCGCGAAAACCTATTTTGTCTGTCGGCCCCAGCCGACCATTTTGTCTGTCGGCCCCAGCCGACCTATTTTTTCTGTCGGCCCCAGCCGACCTATTTTGTCTGTCGGCCCCAGCCGACCTATTTTGTCTGTCGGCTCCAGCCGACCTATTTTGTCCGTCGGCCCCATCCGACCTATTTTGTCTGTCGGCCCCAGCCGATCTATCTTGTCTGTCGGCCCCAGGCGACCTATTTCGTCTGTCGGCCCCAGCCGACCTATTTCGTCCTTCGGCCCTTGCCGACCCATCTTGTCTGTCGGCCCAAGCCGACCAACTGTGCTCGTCGGTCTTAACCGATCTGCTTCACCCATTGGTACAAGCCAATACACTCTCCCAATCTCGAAATAGAGATGACCCAAGACCATCAGGAGCCACAAGCCGATCGAGGCGAGGCTAAGCAACAGCGAAGTCACGCAAGAAAAACGCTCAAGTGGAAACAGGAAATTTTTTTCACTATGAAGCGCTGAATAAATGTTTAAGGGATGAAGTACATGAATGGCTCCTAAGGATCGGGGGTGACACCAGCTTTGGGGGAACCCTCAGTGGCACCTACAGGAGTGCGGCTAGACTCGCCCTTCTCTGACATTTGTACCCCCTCCGCGGCAGTGTGCGACCGTCCCTCGGAAACTGCAACTTCGCTGGGACCAGGGGCGGCGCCAGGTTCGGCGTCAGAAACGTCGACATATTCGTCTTCGTCCTCCTCTTCAGACTCGCCATCATCGGGATCTTCAGCGCTCAGAAAAGAAAGGTCCCATTCCGGGTACTCACTGAGGATCAGCTGTTTGCACTCCTCCTTCCCATGATGGAAGGCGTCAACGCTAATAGCGTCTTGCCTCCCCCTGAGTATGGCATGCTGCATCTTGGCCTCCGCCGCCTGTTTCTCAGCCTCAATCACCTGGGCCTTCAGGACGATGTTTTGCTCCTCGAGCTCGCTAACTCGCGCCTCGAGCTCCAAACTCCTACTGCGAGCGACACGAGCTCACCTTGAAGAGCTCGAACCTCCGACTCCATCTTCGCCATCCGAAAAATCCAAAATCAAATCGGCACTGCAAGAACCCAGTAGTAAAAACAAAAAGGGGAAAAATAATAGCGTACCTCCGCCTCTCGCTCGGCCAACCTTTTGGCCATCTCTTCTGCCTCGCTCCTGGCTCTCGACCTGTCAGCCCGTACCAGCTTGACCCTCTCCTGCAGAGCGCTGATCTTCAGCTGTCTGGCCTCGATATCCCTCCGGGCTTGGGATAATTCGTCGCTCACCCGAGTTATCGTTCCCTGGTCCCACTTAGCGCCCTCTTTCAAATGGGCAATCTCGCTATCGCGGCGCTTCAGTCGCTCCTCCACTTCGCCGAGCATCCTTCCCAAACGTCTTCTTTCATCGTCGGCCTCTCTTCCCAGCCGACTCATACTTTCGTCGTGTTCCCGCCGCATCGCCGCCACCTCTGCGGAGTGTTTTGATTCAATCCTGGCTAGCTCCAGGCACGCGTCGTCGCTCTTCGCCAGGAGTCCCTGCAGCCCTTTTACTTTGCGCTTCTATTTGGACACCTCGTCCACGGCGGCCTGATGTGCCGCCCTTACCCCCTTCAAGTTCCTATCCATCGTGTCCATGAGCTCTTCGAACTGCTCAGACACCTTCAGCCGCGACTGGAGCTCGACATTCTCCCTCCGAGCCTGGACACTGGCCCCCGTCGCCAAACTCAAGCGCCAGCAAATCGCCTCGACAACCACCCGATCGATCGGAATTCGAAGCGTGGCGCAATCCTAACCGCCGCTCGCAGAGGAGCCTTAGCCCCGAAGGCTGAGATGACCCTGTTGCATTAATTAGGGCATCATTGCGCGAGCTGGCTAGGCTAAGACGTCCCATCCGTGGCGCGCCATTCGAACTTGTACTCCCTATGCCCGAACCTACGCTTCGGACTAGGGAGTGGAGGGCATGTGTTAAGGGGTAAAATCGCCATTGCATTAATATCCGTGCGAGGCGGTTAAGGCTAACCTCCTCCCTTCGATTCCTCCGGGCTTCCATAGCTCAGTCCCTGCCGGGCTTCCATAGCTCGGTCCCCTCCGGGCTTCCGTAGCTCGGCCCCCCTCCGGGCTTCCGTAGCTCGGCCCCCTCCGGGCTTCCATAGCTCGGGCTCCTCCGGGCTTCCGTAGCTCGGCCTCCTCCGGGCTTCCTTAGCTCGGCCCCTTCGAGCGATCCACAACCTAACATCTACCTCCGCGGAACCTGACGCGGGAGAGACCGAACCTACCTGAACGGCATCCTAGACAAGGAATCATATCGGAACGTGGCCTAAAGCTTATCATAACCGCCCCAGGCCTACTCAACCCGATCTCGAGACACCAAGGAGCTCTTCCAGCCGTCGATACCAAAACAAACAGGGTACGGACCCTAACGGCCCCACAACGGCCTGATTCTGTCCGTCTCCGTATCATAACAACCTCCGGACCTTCCAGAAGGCGCTCACGATCCAGGTGGCGGTCTATAAATATCATAATCGCAGATTCCCTCAGGTACGCGACCCTTGACGCACACAAAACTCTGGGCTCGCTCCTCTCCCCCGGCAGCTCGTCGGTGCTCTGCCCCTTCTAGAGCTTCCGATTGGCCGCCTCCTGGAGAGGTCTCCCGGAGAGATCCACCTCCCCATTGTCTGGTTGATCGCCGATTCCTTCCTCACTGACTTGAGCATCGGAGGGCCTTCCGCGGAGGACCACCCCCAGCGTCCCTCCTCGTGTGGGCTTCCTTTTTTGCAGGTCCGCCGCACCCCCTCTCCCTGGAGATCGATCGCGCCCGAGTCGGAGGACGGATCCCGGCGGCAACAATTATCATTTAATTTTTTTATGTTTTATCAATATTATATTAAAAATGAACAAAATAATTAATGTGCTAGTTTATTAATTAGTTTATGCATTTTTATTTTATCAATTTAAATTAATTTTATGTAATAAGATATAAAAGATGCAATAATTTTAAAATATAGAAAGATCAAAATGAGAATAATTAAAATTTTTAAAAATTAAATAAATTTCAAGCAAAAGCTTGAAACTGAAAAAGATATATTTTAGCCCGAGAAGAAGGCCGTCAAAATAATGTGATGCTGGATCGATTGCAAAGATTATGTCTGCGTTGCTTGCAGCATGGTATAATTAAGTTAGTGCGGCGTCGCATTACTCCATTAACTCTCCACGCAACTAATTGCGACATTTGAGCATGAATTGTACCCGAGAAATCGATTTGCAATGGAGAATTCGTTTTGAGCATTTGTTTGATCTGTTGATGCGGACAACCGGCCGACCGATCCATGCCATCGTCTTCTTCTCGAGTACTTACTCATCTCCGGAGAGCTGCCATCTCCAGCAAAGCATTTGAGAACCGCAGTGCCAGCATAGTCTACTAGAGTTATCACGGCTATCATTGCAATCAATGCTTCTGATGTGTGAGAGGAGTATTTGATTTGATGGATAGCTTTTATTATAAGGGAGTGATGGAGAAGAATCAAGCTGGTATTTTCTACACTATACGCAGGTACTCGTGGTGATTCTATCACTATGATGTAGTTTCATCAGGATCTGACGTTCTATTTGTCCAACGGATGTTATATGATATTTGGTCATCAACTGATACTGTTCAGATTCGTTACATTTATCCGAAAGCGAATTCAGCGGTTGACTGGATTGCTGCCCAAGTCCATCATTTAGGACCGTGACTGAATACCAGATGATCCGTGCCAGTCTTGTACTTACTCAAATTTTATATTCTGATAAATTAAGATTAACTCAACCTAAATTAATGTGATCATTCGTTTGTAAAAAAAAAATGCTGCGCGAGTTTCTGCAATCAGAGGCTAATAACCTCCCCCTTTCTCCTGATCATCAGCATGCGTCCCGAGTTGTTGCGCTTGGCCCGCCATGGAGTACTTCTTGCTGTCCTGAGCATCGCATCGCAGGGCATGGAAAGCGAAAGGTCCGCCAACATGGGGTGTCTCATTGTTAACTTACCGTTACGTTAGGGCCTTCCAAAAATAAAATAAAATAAATATTCAATCAAAATTTACTTATAAATTTCAGTTAATAAATATAATTATATATCTTCTATCATCACTATTGTGCTTTCTGTCGGCTGGTTCGAAAGGGAATCGAAGAATTTATATTTTGAATTGTAAAACCTATGGTAAATCATCAAAAGCCCAAAAAAGTTTATAGCAATCTTTTGAAGTTAACAAAGTTTGACTTCAAACTTAAAGAAAGATGATATTTGAAACTTAATCTAAAAATTAGAATATTTTGAATACTTTTAGAAGTAAGCTATAACTTAATTAGTTAGGAGTAGTCATTATAATTTAATCTTTGTATTCTCTCTATTTTCTCTATCCTTTTCATTTTTTACCATTTGTATCCTACTTTTTTTTTTTTTTTTTTGGTACAAGCAGACGATCACACCACTCTGGGGTGAGTCAATCCCGAAATATCGGAATATAAAATTTGCTCCAGAATAACCGGATAAAGGTCACCAGGGTGCCATTCCCACTGACCAGAGTGGCGAGCTGCAGTCGAGGCAACCCAATCAGCTGCGGCGTTAGCTTCCCTATAGACATGTCGAATCAGAGGATCATAGCAGTACTGAAGCATATCCCATATATCACTTATCAAAGGATTGAAGGAGGGACAAAGATCAGGAGCCCGCCGAATCCACCGAATCACCGTAATAGAATCTCCCTCAATAACCACCCAGCGCGAACGCAAAACGCGAACAGCGTAGGTTATACCAGCCCACGCAGCCTGCAACTCTGCCATGGGTACCGAAATATCAAGAGAACCATGCCCGCCAGCCGCTAGCAGCTCACCCTCAGGCCCCCTGATAATAAATCCAGATCCAGCAATGTGACCCGTTACAGAACCATCAAAATTCACTTTGACATAACCAGGTGGTGGGGGCTCCCAAGCAATGAAGACCGTAGTACGGTGCGCTGCCGAAGCAGCAGGGGAGTCCCAGATGCCCAGTCTGTCAGAGTGACTATCCACAACAGAGCGGAGATATTCCGTAGCAAGGAAACTGGCAGTGCGGATAATAGTCCGAGTCAAGGTCGTACGCTCAGCAAAGACGATCTGATTACGGGTCAGCCATATCTGATGAGCCAGATAAGCGAGATACACACCCTGAAAGCATCGGCCGCTCTGGACAGCTGTGTGAATATCATGCAATAGAATCCGTCGGCCGGGACCCTCCTCCGTCGTCCAAGGACTATATGGAAGATGCAACCAAATCTGGGAGGCATAGGAACAGTAAATAGGCATGCTCAACCGTCTCATCCTGGAGCCCACATATCGGGCAGAGCGGGCTAATGTTGAGGCTACGCCCAGCCAAAAGGGAACAGGTAGGAAGGCGATCCCACCTTAATTTCCATAAAAAAAGCTGGATCCTGGGGTGACAGGGCAAGCGCCAGATCCAAACCACATCATCGAGACCCGCAGACCGAGGGCAGATGCGATCAATCAGATCTCTAGTAGAAGCACGAGGAAGGCAGGAGCCACGCCAGAGTCTGGTATCAGAAGCAGCAGAGGAGACAAGCGGGGTAGCAAGGATCCGTTGCACTAGCTCGCCTCCAAAAAACTGTGACACCGTGGGAACATGCCAAGCTTTAGTATGCTGACAACAGACATCAAAGGTCCAACCTCAGAGCTTAGGAAAGTCGGCCACCGCGAAAACGGAAGGTCCGCTATCCAGGAGTCATGAGTAACATTTATAGATCTCCCATCCCCAACCATACAATGAATGTCAGACATAATGGTGGGGGCAACCTGGCAGATAGCTCTCCACATGAAGGAACAACCACGTGGGATAGGGAGACCGTCTCAGAAGTCCATCCTCCATATCTGCCACGCATAACAGAGCTCCAAAAGCAATGAGGTTCCAGGAGAAATCTGGTGGCATGCCGAGCAATAAGGACCTGTCTACGGGCCACCAAAGACTGAATCCCCAATCCGCCCTCACGAATAGGCAAACAAACCATCTCCCAAGACAGAAGATGAAGGCCGTGACCTCCCTGCGTCGATCCCCATAAGAAAGCACGAAACCGACGCTCTATCCGACGAAGGCAAGAGATGGGAATCAGAGCGTTGGACAACGTGTATAAAGGGAGTGAGGTAAGAATAGATCGGAGTAGAGTAACACGTCCCATCATGGAAAGGCCAGAAACCTGCCATCTGTCCAATCTATCAGTAATCCGTCGCTCGAGGATCTGAAAGTCGTGCTGACGAGGACTCCGCCCGGTAATAGGGATCCCAAGATAAGTCATATGGTCAGAAGTCGTCGAAATCCCAAATAACTGGGAGATGGCAGCACGATGGCAGTGAGGCGTAGACGGGCTAAAACATAGGGTAGATTTCTGCACATTAATAAACTGGCCAGATGCCTGACAATAGGACTGCAGAATAGCTGAGCAGGCCATCGCATTCTGAACAGTAGCAGGGCTAAGCAGGATACAGTCATCCGCAAAGAGCAGGTGTGAGAGAGGGGGACCATCGGGCCCAGGCATGTACGGCTGTAACTGATGCTCGCCAACAGCCTGAGAAAAACTACGGAGAGATCATCAGCACATAGGATAAACAAAAAGGGCGAGAGGGGGCATCCCTGGCGAAGACCCATAGCAGAGGGAAAGAAGCCGGTCGGGCTACCGTTGATCAGGATAGAGAAGGTAGGCCACTGAACACAAGCCATAATCCACTGAATGAAGAGATCAGCAAAGCCAAAGTCCTGAAGCGTCTGTCTGAGAAATGTCCAGCTGATCCGATCATAAGCTCTTTCCATATCCAACTTTACAGCCATTAATCTGTGTCTGCCCGCCGCCCGCTGAAGATCAAACATGAATTCCTGAGCAATAAGGGCATTATCAGTAATACTGCGACCCCGGATGAAAGCCCCTTGCTCAGGAGAGATCAACCGCGGTATGATACCCTGCATCCGAGTGACCAAATACGGGCACAAACTTTGTATAAGGTTATGCACAGGCTAATGGGTCGATAGTGCTGGGGGAGCAGAGCATCCGAACGCTTGGGGATAAGGGCAATGTATGTTCGTTGCCAGTCCCGAGGAATGGATCTCGAAGAGAACACAGACTGGATAGCTGAAACAACATCCTGCCCGACAATATCCCAATAGTACCGAAAGAAAAAAGGCGGAAAGCCATCTGGTCCTGGAGCCTTATCAGGCCCCAAAGCCCAAACCGCTGATCGAATCTCCTCCGCAGACACATCCATCGTAAGATTATCGTTATCAGCATCAATAACCTTAGCAGACTGCGATACAGGAGAGCAAGGAGATCCTCCGTCGACCTGCTCCGACCATCGGGTCTGAAAAAATCGAGATATATGTTCCCGAACAGCATCATCATCCTCAACGATATGTCCGTCCTCATCGCTAATACGGCGAATCCGATTGGCTGCACGACGAACCAAAGTAGCCTGGTGAAAGAATCTGGTATTTCGGTCACCCTCCTGAAGCCACTGGATCCGAGATCGCTGGCGCTAAAAAATCTCCTGCTGGCCAAGTAACCTGTGATGCAAGGTCAAACTCTGCCTGAGAGACTGAAGATCAATGGAAGAGAGACCGCCATCCCGATCCTCCTTAGACTGAAGATAAGAAATATCAGCTTCAGCAGACTGCACCCGCTGCTGCAGGTCCCCCACCTCCCTACCATGCCATCTTCTGAGTCGTCGCTTCGCAAGATCCAGACGTCGTGATAACCGATAGGTAGAGCTCCCTCTGACCGCCATATGCCAGACCTGATGAATCAAAGTTCGAGCAGAAGGATAGCAAGTCCAAAGCTGCTCAAACCGAAACGGTCCCCGACAGATAACAGATGGCTCAGTAGATATAAGTAAAGGGCAATGGTCAGAAGCAATCCGCGGAAGATGAGTGGTGGTAGCACGAGGAAAATGTTGAAGCCATCCAGAGGAAGCCATAGCCCTATCCAGACGCTCCCACACTCGGCAGAGCCTTGACGGTTGTTGCACCAAGTAAACTGCGGCCCCGAGAATCCCAGATCCAAAAGACCCGCAGAGGAGATGAAAGAGCGAAACTCGCTAGAGTTCGGAGTGTCTACAAATTGGCGACCGCCACGCTTTTCCGAAGCGTTCACGATACAATTAAAATCACCAGCAATAAGAGTAGGAAAGCCCTGATCGAGGAGTGTATTAATCTCAGCCCATAGGCAGCGTCGCTCCCGATAGTCCGTGCTGGCATAAGCACCCAGCAGCAGCCAAGGAGAATCAGTCCCTTCGGAAACAACCAAGGCGACCTGCTGACGATAATAGTGGAAAGCATCAACACGAATGGATGGGGTCCTCCATAGAGCCAGAATACCCCCTGAAAGACCATTGGAATTCACAGCATAGGAACCCCAAGACCGAGAAACTCGGCGTCGGAAACGAAGAAGACTAGGTCCCAACATGCGAGTTTCCAGAAGAATACCAATATCAAAATGATGAAGCTGCAGGAGCCGAGAAAATGAGGAGTGAAATGAGGGTTTCGAGGCTCCTCGGACATTCCATATAAGAATTTTCATTGGTCAGATTGGGGTTTGTCTTGTCCCCCAACTTGGGACCCCATCATATCCATATCAGTATGGCCTCCTTCGGAGGACATCACTGCCACAACTCCCTGAACAGAGCCTGATGGCAATGACAATATACCCGGATCAGATGAAGCTGGCTGCTGAGACAGCTCCATATCCCCTGGCCCATGAGAAGAAGGCTGAATCGCCTGTTTCAAGATAGAGACAGCAGCATCATGATCACCGTTGTCCCGGGGTGGCAGATTAGAGCCACATATCACCTTCTGGGAAGGACCCGCACGACATTTACCCTTAGCTTTGACTGCTTTGGGAATAACCTTCTGTGGTATAAATTCCGCTGGCCGAGCCCGTTTGGTGGAACCAGGATTAGCATCCTCCCGGATCTTGGGCACTCCGGCCCATCGATCCGATCCACGAAGGCTAAAGGGATTAGTGGCCACTTTGGTACTTGAACCCAGTTTGCTCCTGGATTCAGTCAATGAGCCTTCCTTAGAAGGCACTGATTCTGGCACTGTTTCAGAATCACATGGCAAGGAGTGCTTAGCTTGGCCAGGACCCAGATGAATAGAAGCTAGGGCCTTCGCAGAGAATTTGAATTCAGAGATTAAGCATTGCTCCTTATCCTTCTTCCCATCCAATTTGGAATTCAGAGAGCATTTGATTGGAATCTTCTGAACATTGGAGTCGGATGCCAAAGAATCAGAGAATTTGGCTACAGTAACCGGCACAGAGTAAATTACCTGAGATGAAGGGCCTCCTTCAGATAAACTGGGCATCGACGCCTCCCCCAAGCTAGCCGAAGCCACTGGAGCGTTCCGTCTACGAGCAATTTTCCTGGGAATCGTCCATCCATCACCCGGAGCCGGAGAAGGCGGTTGACCACAAGCCGGTGATGATGTTGTTGAGGAACGAAGGCCACCAGAATCATCAGCAGATGGAGGTTTTCGTTGCCGAGTCGCCGTCATCCACGGACCGAAGCGTGGAGGAACAGAGGCGGAGGACTGCGGCGGAGAAGAGGGGCACGGACCACCCAGATGAATAGAACCACAACAGGGGCAGACTCCTTCGACATGCTCGAAGGTGAATTGCTGCCAAAATGGGGAGCCGGTCCCCCTGATTCACGCACCTGGCCAGAGAGGGCGACTGAGATCAACCCTAACTGCAACACGGGCGAAACCTCCCCGTCGTTTTCCTTTCGTAGAGGGATCCAAAGCAACAAACTCCCCGGCCATAGATAAAATGGATCGCAGTGCCTCCTCCGACTAGTATTCGATATGGAGGTTGGGCAGGCGGATCCAAAGCATCGCCGTAGATAGGGCCTCTGCCGCAGGAATGAAATCAGGGCGCCAGGGTTCAGCCGCAAGGGGTTGTCCATTAACAACCCAAGGCTGAAGCAAAGCAGCATCCCTAGCTGCCGGATCCTCGAATTTCATCAAGAGAAACCGATGGGAGAGACTGATTGAGGATATGCCTCCAACGATCCCAGAACGACGGAATTCTCGAACCACCGCTTCCGAAGGCACCCAACGGAAGAGACTCCGGACTATCAACCCTCCGGCAAGCCAGTCCTTGATCTCCCGGTCGATGGTCACAGAGGGAATCTGAATAACCGACGGAAACAAGCGTTCGAGCTCAGCGATTTTCGCCGGGGAGGGCGACGACACCGACCAAACGAACTGCGGGGATCCTTGGCGCCGCGACGGTCCCCCAGTCGCTTGGCGGTGATCATCGCCATTCACAGCAGAGGAGATGTCAGTTGCCATCGAAAACAAGGAGACAGCAACGAGAACGACGGCGATCACCGGAGATCAGGACGAAGAAGCCTGAAAGCACTAATCTTAAAGCTCCCTGTTACGCCAGCCACTGTAGCACTCAGGAGGAAAAAACACTGTATTCTCCACTTGTTTGTTCTCAACTTACCCTAAACTTCTCTTCATCATACCATTTGTATCCTACTTTATGTGAAATAGAAGTAAAAATTGAGCTAGTTCAGCCGTCTGATTATATTGATAATTTATTTGTATTTTATTGATTTTATAAATAAAAAATTTATTTAATATGATCTAATTCAATCCAATTCGATCCTTAATTTATTGATGCAATCAACGGGTTAGAACAAGAAAATGAATAAGAGCATAGCTTGGACAGTTCCAATGAACTTCCTATCGCAGCAAGTCATGCTTTTCCCTTCTTGTTGTCGTTAGACGAGTGAATGTCGTTGCTTTTTCAGCCACACTAATGGTGTTACATTGGAAAGATTGGATACCAATGGATGACCCAAGTGGGAGCCTGAATTCTTGTTGTAAATTTGTGTGGAGTTGAGGATCCTAACTAGCCATGACCTATGATGCTTGTTTTCTTAATGAAAAAGTTTTTGTACATCGCTATAGTCTGCATCGAATGTAGTGATTCGTTCGTCGATGCGCAATCCTATGCATTAGCATACGAAACTCATGAGCAGACTTTTTGTTGCGAACTTACACATGAACAAATCATTATACTCGATATTGATCATCCTGCATCGAAACGATATACAAAGACTTTTTTTAATACCAGCATGGTTAATGGTACAAGTGAGAAAAAGGTTGCAGATTTCATTTGGATCTCTGGACCCTAAAAGTTTCATAATTTTTTTCTTTCTTTCCTAGTTGGTTGAGTCCAGTCAGTCAAGTTTAGTTTAGTCCAATGTTCAGGTCATGCATTTTCATTTTATTTGAGTCCTGTAATAATTCAAGGGAAGTATATTGCTCTTGTTAAATTCTACTGAAGATATCTTGAAGAAGCCCCAGATTAAGCAGTATTGGACAATCATCTGATCTTCTCCCTCCATTGGATCCGCTTTCATCCGGATTGATGACGTGGAATCAATCTTCTCCCTCCATTGGACCTACCTTCACCCGAATTGATGATGTGGAATTAATCTTCTCCCTTCATATCGTCACCTACAATATTATTAGACAACCTTGGGCCCCAAAAGGAAAGAAAGAAGGATGTCACTCAAAGCTCCTTCTTTACTTGTGGTCTCTCGCTTTCAATTGGAACTATATATGTTGCTGCTATGTTTGTCAAATCAAATGAAGGAAAGATTTTTTGCTATGCAATTTTACCATATTTTGTAATCCCTATCATTTATTACTCTAATTGTTACACTTACCTTGTAACGAAGAGGTCTATAAAACCCTATAGATTATGAATATATGAAAATTTATTTTTTTTAAGTTCTATTTGACTCCCCTCCTAAATTCTAGGCATCCATATTTGGAACCCTAGCCGCTGTCCTCCATTCATTCCAAAACAACTGTCCCTCTTTTGATTTATTTCCAAAGCCGCCCCCTCTCTTGATTTATTTCCAAAGCCACCGCCCTCTCTCTCCAAAGCCGCCGCCGCTATCTGGATTCATCTCTAAAGCCGAGGTTGTCTTCTTTGCTATTGAATCGAGATCAAGGAACCTCACGTGGAAGATAGTTTTTTCATCCAGAAATCCTGCCCGCTAGCGAGAGATCTTCTACCAACATTAGGAGCGCATCATCGCCGGGTAAATCAACCTTTTCCTTACTTTGTAATTCTGATTATGTGAAAGTTCATGAGCATCTCTTCCCTAGAGTTTCTTAATTTTAGACTTTTCTGGTATACTTCTTCATTTTTCTAAAAGTTCTATTTTTGAACCATTACTTTCTACGTCACATAATTTACTCTCTTACTCTTTCTCTTATTTTTAAATAAATTATTTATCCTCTAAAATACTTAAAAAATATATAATAAATTAATTTTTATTAATTTATTAATTATATAATCATTCCCTACCTCTGTGCTGCATCGGTTAAACTAAAGGACAACCAGTAGCATATTCCATAGCTTTTCAGACTTGCATTTTACCGCAATGGTTGTCTGATAGCCTCCGATGGCATCAATATGATAGCGTCCACAGATGCATCCTTTTTTTTTGGTACAGTCGGGTGATCACACCAATATAGGATGAGTCAAACCCGATATATCGGAATACAATATCTGGGATAGAATAATAGGGCAAGGGACACCCTGCTTCCAGCTCCAAAAGCCAGAGTGATATGCCACTCTAGCAGCTATCCAATCCGCAGCTGAATTGGCTTCCCTATAGATATGCCGAATCTGGGCGCTGTCAGCACCCTGGAGAAGAGATCGAAGATGGACGATAGATAGTCAATAGACTCTTGACAGATCCAGCTGATAACCGTCGCAGAATCACCCTCAATAATAAGCCTTTGGACACCCAGGCTCCGAAAGATATAAGAAATATCGGCACACGCCGCATACAGTTCAGCAAGGGAAACAGTAAAGTCAAGCAATCCAAATCCGCCAGCCGCGAGCATCATGCCATCCGACCCCCTGATCATAAAAGCTGATCCCGCATATCTACCGCGAATACTCCCATCAAAGTTGATTTTGACAAACCCTAAAGATGAGGGCTCCCAAGAAATAAAAACCGATGCATCCTTTAAGTGGGGGGCATCAAGTCAATCTCCACTTTGGTTGTGGTTTCTTCAACATGATAACCGGTGTCACCAATGGATGGGATGGATCCCGATTCTAGATAAATCTTGATGATATCTTAAATTTAATTTTATTATATATATATATATATATATATTATAAGTTAAATTTATTTATTATTTATTAATTTTTACTTAAAGTTTAAACCACATAATTTTAATTTATGCATGCATAACCAAAGTACGATTTATAATCCTTTATTGATTTTGATTGTTCTCCTTCTTTCCCTCTCTCGCTCTCTCTCCTCTCTCTCCCTTCTCTCATAAACGTTTCAAAAAAGATTGGGGATGGGCCATGGCCATCGTACCGCTGTACATTAGGCCAGGATTTGTTTTTTTAGCATGTATGTCATGCGTATTGATTGTCCATATGCATATATAATGTATAAAAAAATAAAGTTATTATTGATCATGCATCATCACATGTGCATACGGTCAATCACGATGGGCGGTGAGCAAAAACCTTTCCCACCATGCAAATAGCAATTTCTTCACCGTGGCTGTCATATTTAAATCCAACCATCAATGGAAAGCTCCCCGCAAGTAATAAAAAAAAACTAAAGGGCCAGGAGGCTTAGGCGGACTCCGCAAGCGCCTCGCGTACCAAAGGAAGGAGAAGGATTTTAGTTTATGAAAAGGAAACGAAAAGCTAAAAAAAAAAAAAATAAAGGCGAAAGGGATGTGCTCCACCTCCAAGCATATGCTGAGAAGATCCCCTCCATATGAGCCTACAAAAGGCCCCCACTCGCCACCACCTTCGTCTCCATGGCCATTTCCCAGTACTCCAGCATCCATCCACTAAAGACCTTCTCCCGCCGCCCATGGACGCCCTCTTACTCTCCGCTTGGATTTGGAGTCCCTCCTTCGACTCCCCCAGCAATGGCCTGAGCAGCAATAATAACAGTCGGCGACGTCGACGAAGGTGGCTATAAGGCGGCGATCGGAGCGGCCATGCAGGGCAACTTAAAATCTTTGGCAGTACTCATCTCTTTGCTAGTTAAGACTTAAGAGGTCCTTATTATAGTATTATAAACACGAAATCCATAATAGAGAGATGTCCCATCCCATATTTTTCTTTCTTAATTGTCTTACTTATTTTCTACCTGAAAGATTTTAGAGAATAGCCTTGACTTTCTTTTCACGGGATGTATATTGCTTGTCTTTTGCCCTTCGTGGGCTCCTGCTGGCGGCCGAAGAAGTTGGCCGGCGGCAGCGGCGGCTCTGGTGGTGTACGAGAGGCGCGTGGCATCTGCCAGTTGGTTGGGTGGACTCCTGGCCTAATTTTCCCGGTGTCGTTTTGCTGCCAAGCCCTGTGATAGGTCTTAATAATGCTAGTTCTATCGCTGGGTATTTTCTTTGTCGCGTATGCTCTATGAAGTACGAGTTCTCACAGTCACAGGAAAGGCAGGGGAGTGCACCAAAGAGAAAACGAAGTATGTTTATCATTTTATATGCAAGTATTTTCTTTGTCGCGTATGCTGTATGAAGTACGAGCTCTCACAGGAAGGGGGGGGGGGAGTGCACCAAATAGAAAACGAAGTATGTTTATCATTTTATATGCAAGTAAAACATATATCTTCGACACGTGCATTGCACATGCGAAGCGTTGTTGCGATTAAATAAAACAGAGCACATCCCATGCCATCAGAACTTAGAACGATTCTGTATCTGTTGCTTCGTATAATCTATATGCTGACTTAATCGAGCAAGGTTCATACCGAAAACACCTCAGTTTTCAGTATGAATCCAGAGGCGTTAGGACTTCCAAAATGATAAACCAACCACGTTAAAGGGATCAGGCTAAAGCAATAGATTTTTTTTCACACACCAAACTGACAGCTCCAGATGTTTAAAACGCAGCTCATGCCACATAAACGAGGTAAAAAGTTGCTAGTAAATACGAATACTAAAATCAACCTCTCAAACAACGCAAGTTGCTCAAAAGTGCGACAACGTCAACACGGCAATAAGTTTGTCCGGATACGCCCGGTTAGAGAAACAAGACGCAGCGACCGCACATAAAAAGTTTACAACTAAATGAGGAACCAACCAGCAGAACAATCAATTAGAAATCAAGGTTCTAGATCGGGACGACTACCATCACGGCAGGTTTAACCCAGGATGAGGGCAAGCAAATCGAACATGATTGGAGTTGCCAACAAGCATCCGCGCTTAAACAAATCGACGAAGTTTGAAAACGAAATTAATGGGTACTTTGTTTGCGAGGACGGCGTTTCTTGGTTTGTAGTAAATTAAGATTATCAACAGATTTTTTCTCGATAAAAAAAACATAACCAATTTGGTCCGCGAAATGGAAAAGTGATTTGCTTCCAACTCTTTATCACTTAAATAAAAAAAAACAACCTTCAACACTCAAAGATGCCTTTGAAAACGCACAACCAACCCGGACAATAAGACCTCACGATCGAGGGGAAGGCGCGTTTCACGACGTTCATCTTTATTTATCTATTGATAAAAAATATTAAATTAAATACATATATAATAAGTTTTGAAGTTTTAAACATAAAAGCAAGATTGTAAATTCAGACCAATTTCGATGTTTAGACAAAGTAAATAATAGCAAAAAATTAATCCAATCCTAATTCTTATATGAACCAATCACAAGGGAAACGAATTAATTACTCTGATTCAAATTTCAATTCCAATATTAGACCAAATATTAAAAGAGAGAGAGAGAGAGAGGGGAGGGGACGGAGAACAAACTATGTGAAGCAGAAAGCAAGACCAAGATTGTATCTCCAAATCGACGGGTCTTACAAATCCCTACAACATTCATTATCAAAATTAAACCTCAGAAAACCAAACGCACGAACAATAGCTGCATAGTTCCAAAATCCCTTAAAATTCCATGAAGAAAAATCAGGATTTCAATGGCCCAACCCTTTGTCTCGCAACGGCCACACCTAGTAAAAAAAAGCCGAGTACTTTGCCACCAACATTCTTTCTCCTAGCTTCTTCATGATCCATGATGCCCGCAGATGTCGTCAGAACAATGTACCCAAACTGCACATTGAGCATCCCCACTTCATCAACAAGATACACAACAAGAACAGCATTCTGAATGATTTAAAGTATGAACTTCTAGCATGAAACCAAGATATTAATTAAATTTAACATCAAAAGAAAGAAAACCGTCTAGATATATGAAAGGCCAGTTATTGATAACTGAATGGAGCAACTGACCTGTCGTGATGGAAGCAGTCTAGCAGTCCAAGGCTCAATTTCTTTCACACCCACATCAAAGCGAGGACTAATAACACCACATTTGTTCAATCTCCCATTCAACTCAACCACTATTTTACCAGCTCGGTGGTCATCTACATACTCAAACTCGCCAATATACCCTACAGACAACATGCACACAGAAATAATTAGAAATAAAATGATTGCACATTTTTTTTATTGCACAAAATATTGCAACATTGACAAATATATCAAGGGCCTAACCATGCTTCTGCATGACCAGAAGGAACTTGATGATCACTTTCGAAGAAGGTCTGATCATGACCTGCCGCTTTCCACGCTTCTCGGCATTGTACATGCTCTTAAGAGCATCGTTCAAGACACTAACCCTCACCATCCTTACCAAGCCTGCAAAAAGATATTCAGCATATAATAGTGAGCAAAATAAAAGATATGCAAATGGACGTGTTTCATTGCTGCAGTGCATCACACGTGAAGCAATAACTCTTAAAGCACACTCTATTATCATGTAGTAAAAATTGCAGAAGCAGTGAAACTATCACCATAAGCACCGTATTTCAATTAAAATAATATAACTCAGCGCATTCAACTTATTTTTACATTGCATAGAAGTAATGGAAGAAGAAACTGCCTATTGTTCTGCCACCTCATAGAACACCTACCAAACCAACTCCCGTATTAACATAACAAAAAGATAAATAATCTGTAGACAGAACACCAATTCACTGCTAATGGCACAAAACGTGCGTGAGGAGTGTGGTGAGAGATTCATATTTTGAACACATGACATACAAGTCACAATAGAACAAGCTTACCATTGCAACAACACCTACCATCTATAAGCCATAAAGAGAAATGAGAAAGGGAAAGGAGATGAGTTTAAGGCACTTCATTGGCAGGCTAATGGCACAAAACATGAGTGTGCACTATTGAGTGTGCACTATTGAAGAAGAAAAATAAGGTGATTAGTTGAGATGCCATCCACATAAATTGAAAAAAATATATTCCAATCCCTATTTCACATGATATTTACCATTTAGACCTTGTGAACACACATTTCTCCATGTCTCTTGTTTTGTTGCAATGTAGTCCCTGGCTTGTGTAATACACAAAAATAAGTTTCTATAGAATAAACATGACTCCATTTGCTACAACCAAAAAAGTTATAAAATATATATCATGGACTAAAACGAGATATGATTGAGATGACATGTCATTATGTCAATGAACCTTTATCCAACTCTGGATCTTTTTTTGACAAAGTCCCCTTGTCCTAAGATTTTTGGATATGATCGATCCACACCTAGATACATAACTGCACTTTTACACTCGACACCCATACCCCTGGATATATGTTGACATAAATTTATGCAACTTCAGATCCTTTTTTGGTCAAGTACCCATATCCTAAGATTAGGGATATGATGGATCCAACACCAAGATGCATACCCACACCTGACACCAAACCTGAACCCATGTAACATTGAATAAGCAAAACCACCAATGTTCAACTGGACTCGTAAAGATTCTAGACACTGGGAAAAAATTTTCAACATGAATATGCATGCATATGGTGAATATCCTGAGGCATAACCAACAGAATTATGAATGTTATGACAATGAGCCAGACAAAAATAACGAAACTTTTATTCAATGATCAACAACCATGCCACAATGTGTATGGAAGAATAGATACACCAAAGCACACATTTGTGTGCATGTAGTTTTCACTGTAAGAATCAATGCGTGCGCACATGCATGTTAAAGCAGCATTTCACATCATTTTGAACAATATAAACTCAAATGACAGATATCCATCAATTATATACTTATGATAAAAACTAAAGCCCCACACCAACTCTAATTCTAAAGATTTTTTTTCCAACTAACATTATCTATAAACCAAATTGTCATCCAGAAACTGCTAGAGCACCTTAAAATCTCAATATCTGCAAACCTAAATTCAGAAGCAAAAAGAACTAAGTACTCATTAAGCCACGAGAATTAACTTTATAGCCTATATGAAATATGTTAGGTCAGCTCCCAGCAAGATTTAGATCAGTTCTGATACTACCCTGTTCAGGTTCTTAACAGTCAATAGCCAGGCTGGTTGGTGGTTAACATGATTAATGGTCACAATTCAGCCTCAAATAAAAGTTCCTAGTAGTTTTAGATGGGGTAAAATCCAATAATTCAAACAGGTCAAGTCAAATATTGTCAGTGAGGTCAATTTTTGTGATATTTATTTGCAGCCTTGCCCTAAAAGGGTCCAAATAAAGCACATTCAACAAGAGGTTTGTTGCAAAAGTTGTCCCAGAACATTGGTATTCATCTATGCCAATCTTGTCTACCATCCCACCTTGATACTTTCTATTCAAAATTGGTTGTTTACAATGTAAGCCAACCAAACAAAATTCTTAGTTGCACAAGATGAAGCAGCAAATACCATTTATAACATTCTCAACACTCTAAAATCATTGCTGATCATGTTCCACAAACAAGGCAAGGAAAAGGATTATCAATTTATAACACAATCTATAGCCCCGTTCCAAATAGAAGATACTTGATATGTAGTCGATGAGTGATTTAAGGGTATGGCTACAAATGCAAATACCCAACCACAACAGAAGACTAACCTTCTGCTGATACAGTAAATGTAACTGCCTTACGGGTTAACTTTTTGAAACATAAAATATTGCTGGCACAGTCATTTTCAGGATCACAAGGCAATCTAGATGGGCATCAACACTCTATCTGCCTGTCTTATTATTCACAAAGATTTCTCCATCAATTCCGATGATCTTCTATATCATAGATTTTAGATAACTGGTTAAAAGTTTCCTCTGTATAGTGTCTGGATAAATTTGGAAAAAAGAAAGGGATAAAGACCAATTTTTAACGTGCTAAACACGGACTCTTTAATTTAAGATTAAAATATATACAAAATATTAAGAACACAAATATGAAAAATCAGAGGGGATCTTAAAATATAAGAAAAACCGATATAAAAACATTCGGCACCCGGTAGAAGAAATCATTAAACAACCACTAGTTGCTTCAAAACATCAATTTATAACATAAGAAACCCTAAGAGCTCTTCATTATGCGCCTTTTATCACCAAAAAAAAAAAAAGGTATGGTAATAGTTGTGTATTTACTACACTGAATAGATTCGTGCAACAAATTCCCACAAAATTAATCACGACTTATACTATTATAACTGATGATGAAACAAGAATCCATAACAAAGACATAAGTCTATAAACGTAACATGGATAGGAAAAAAAAAAATCAAACAATAAATATTATATAAAAGAGTGCAACACAGGTATCGGAAAGAACAAATCAAGATAGCTAACATGAACCGCATATAACAAAAGATCCATCAAACTCTCAAATTTGTAAGAGATCCACGCAAAAAGAGATCATCGAAGCACGAGATTTAGGAGAGGGACAATATAAGTATCTCACCTTTGGGAGGAAGCGCGCCGCGACGAGGAAGCGGTTGGAGGCCTAAAACCCTAGCCCGGATGGAAGAGAATGAGAGCGAGCGAAGAATGAAGGGGGGGGCTGATGGGGTCTTAGGCGATTAGATTTGATTCGACACCATAGTTCTCGGCCCTTGGATTATAATCCAGTGGTGGATATGGTGTGGGGGCAGCTCCCAATCACCGGGCTTTAGGGCTGGGTTCGATTGGGCCCAAGATTGCCTGGACCAACCCTAGATCGCGTGCAAGTGGGTCGGCGGTTCTTATGGTTCCATCAAGTAGTCTATAACCTTTTGAAAGCTAAAGTAGTTCCAGACCATAAGAAAATATATATGCTGAAGAACCGAAGCCATGCTTTCCCAACCAAAAAAAAAAATTCTATCCGTTAAGATGGGGACATGATGTTGACGATAAATCACCGTCCTCGAATGTCCACGAGCGTCCGATCGCCTCTTCCAGCAAGCCCGGGATCCTTCGGCGAGCTTCTTGTGCCTGTGGGCCTGCAAACAAGTCCCAGGGACCGAAGATTCGGCGGGAATCCTCCGACGCTCAAGTCAGTGCTCTAGACAACAGTCGTGAGCTTGAGGAAGCTCGAAAGAGAGAAGAAGAGAAAGCTTAGAGTCGTACTCTCTGTGAGCAAGAATGAGCGTTTAGGAGTGTAATGAGTTTGTTCTTAGAGTTACCTGGTTGGGGGTCCCTCTTACCCATTTTATAGATGCTTAGAGTTTATCTGGCTTGAGTGATTGAGGCTCCATAATGATGCTCCACGTGATGTATGAGGCTGTAGGCTGTGTCCCGTTAGAGTAGGTGGCTACAGCTGGTTGACAGGTGCTATTTTGTTTGGACAGCTGTCGCAGGTGCTGCAGGGGTGACCGACTGTTACGACGCTTGCCAGACATGTCCCCTACGTCACCTTTTTGGTTGTCCTATGCAGACAGTGATGGGTGATAAAGTTAGTCGTGTGGGTCCCAAGGTACATCCGTTGGGCGAATATAATGTTGAGTTGAAGCCAACTGTCCCTCGTAGATTATAGAGTGATTGCATGGCACTATTCACAGCCGAGGGGAGCTCGGTACTGGGAGCTAAGGCCGAGGCCGAGTGGAAGAGCCGAGGCTAAGGCCGTGGGGGCAGCCGAGTGCCGAGGGGAGCTTGGTGCCGAGGCCGAGGCCGAGGGAGAAGTCCGAGGCCGAGGGGATCTCGACGACTTGCATGGCTGAGGGGGGCTCGGCAGCTTCCGGAGGAGCTTGGGAGCAGCCGCGGGGGCTCTATGACGTGGCAGTCGGGCCGAGGGAGCGTGCATGGCCGAGTGCCAAGGCGGAGGCTCGAGGCCGAGGCTGAGGCGGAAGCTCGAGACCGAGGGGTGCCAGGTCTGAATCCAAGGGCGAGGGGATCTCGAGAGCGAAGGGACCTCGGAGGCCGAAGGGACCTCGGGGGCCGAAGGGACCTCAGAGCCGAAGTCATCCTGCGGGACCGAGACGAGGCTCCGTCATTTTCTTCATGGTTAACTCTAACAACACCGGATCAGCCACATCAGATGCCCCCTCGCCCCTGAGACGAAGCGGGCTCATCCCAGTAAGGCGAAAGGGGTGTCACCTCCAAGTGGCTGATCCCCACCTGCTGCCAACTGCCGACGGGCACGTGTCCTTGGGTGCGGCGATAATTTTGCGGACGATTTGGGGGATACAATGGGGCGGCCTTTGCTGTCCGCTCGTTGGCTAGCTGAGGGTAGCCAGTAATCCTCTCTTGATGCAGAGTCTGGAAGTGGATATCCATCATCTATGAGTTGGAGAGTTGGTTTTTTCCAACTGTGAGTTGACTTTGGGTCTTCAACTTCTAACATGAAGTTTGGATGTGGGTGCCCGTCAACACGTTGCTGAGGCAGAGAGAGACGATGAGGCCGCAATGATGCCGCTGAGGCAGAGAGAGCCGTTGAAGTTGCAATGATGCCGCTGAGGTAGAGACAGCCGATGAGGCCGCAATGATGCCACTGAGGTAGAGAAGCCGTTGAGGCTGCAATAATGCCGCGGAGGCAGAGATAAAGCGTTGAGGCTGAAATAAAATTGCCGAAGCAGAAATAAGCCTGTGGGGGCTGAAATAAAATTGCCTCGAGTGTTTGTGTGCTGGTTCGCGAGGTGACTAGAGCAGGTACGAGTTGTTAGGGATTTGAACCGACTCGGGGGCGTATCCTAGTTGGACCGAGTGGTATCTGTTAGCCGCGATGCCGTCGAGCTCCTTCGAATCATCTCGGGTGTTTGTATGCTGGTCCGGGAGGTGACTCGAGTGGGTAGGGCTGTTGGAACTTGAACCAACTCGGAGCGTATGCTAGCCAGACCGAGTGGTGCCCTGTTAGCCGTGATGCCGTCAAGCTCCTCTGGAACCACCTCGGGGGTTTCGTGGCCGGCCCGAGGGGTGACTCGAGGTCGCTAGAACCATAGGTCTTGAACCGTCGTGGGGTTTTACGGCCGGCCCAGGGGTGACCTTATGATCGCAAGACCGTTGAGAGCATTTTTGAAAGGTTAATTTGTCGGTTTCCTGTAATGCATTCAGACACTAATGAAAAGAAACTTTTTCTCAAAGTGTAGTGAACTTAGCTTTTTCGTAGTTGTTTGCCTTTGCATCGTGTTTGGTGTCGACGTCGATTGCAGGCTTGAGAGCTTTTTCTTTAAAGAAATTGGTCTCCTTCTGTTGAGTTGATGACCTGCCCCCAAGGACACAATGTTGATTGTGGCCGAGGCCGACTGGGACCGAGGCTGACTGGGGTCGAGGCCGACTGGACCAAGGTCGACTGGGGCCGAGGCCGACTGGAGCCGAGGCCTACTGTGGTCGAGGCCGACTGGGGCCGAGGCCGATTGGAGCTGAGGCCGACTGGACCGAGGCCGACTGGGGTCGAGGCCGAGGTGGCCGAGCGGGAGTGCCACGGCGAAGCGGGACGGAATGATGCCGGGGCGGGGCCAACTTCTTCCTCTCTTTGTGGTGCCTCGTGTAGATATCTTTACGCTTCCCTTGACTGGCAGCCAGTAGTCCTCTTACGATGCGAGCCCGGAAGTGGATGCCCGTCAACTGTAAGTTGGAGAGTCGGTTTCTCCTGACTGTGAGTTGACTTTGGTCTTCTTTTGTCATAAATTTGGAGGTGGGTCCCGTCAACTGTGAGATGGGGAGTTGGCCTCTCCCAGCTGTGAGCTGTCTTGGGGCTTCTTGATGGCTAAAGTAACCAGCAATATGTGTAAGTGTATAATTTAAATAAAGGTATTATCCAATTGGCCGTTGGCCGCTGATACAGAGTTGAAGCCGTTGAGGCTGAAATGGAGCCGTTGAGACTGTGACGAAGCCGCTGAGGCAAAGTTGAGTCCGTCAAGAGCCTTTTGAACCCCGGAGGGTGACCCGAGAGTTGTGGGATGGGACCATGCTCGGAAGTCTTTAACTCCGAAGGGTGACCTGAGGGTTGAGAGTCGTCAGGTGCCTTTTTAACCCCGAAGGTTGAATGAGAGTTGAGAGTCGTTAGGTGCCTTTTAACCCCGGAGGGTGACCTGAGAGTTGAGAGTCGTCAGGTGCCTTTGGTGCCGAGCTGGCCTTGGCTTGAGTGCCAATGGTACATCGGGCTTTGAGTGCTGACCGGAGTCGGGCTTGAGTGCCGATGGTACATCGGACTTTGAGTGCCGATCGGAGTCAAGCTTGAGTGCCGATGGTACATCGGGCTTTTGAGACGCTAACGCGAGGTTGGTCTTGAATGTTGATGCAGAGTTGATCTTTCCTACATGATATTTTTAAGTATCAATGAAAGAAATACTGTCTTAAGTGCAGCGTACTTAGCTCTTATGGCACCCTGTTTTCCTTCTGCGGACTTGAGCACTTCCGCCCGCTGGTGGTCTGCCTCCCAGGGAATCAAGTTGGTTGGAGTGGAAGGTACTGCTTCTCTTACTTGGGCCTTCCTCTGCATATCCATCCGTAGGAGAGAAGGCTGCTTGGGCGGCGAGCGGTGGCTCTCTAAGCTTTAAGTCGCTGATGAGCTTGATGATGGGGACCTCTTGCTGGGGAGATTCCAGTAGGATAAGGATGGCTAGCCTGAGCAGTGGCCAAAGAGCGAGTGGAAGCTTTTGCTTGCTGTTGCGTGGTCATGAGATGTTGCCTCCGAAGCTTTTGCTTAGCTCGTTGAGGGTGCCCCCCAACGTTATTGGCGGAAGCTTCCAGATTCTTGTCATCACCATCTTTACGATCCACCATTTTGATAAAAAAGGGATGAGGATCTGCAAACCAGCATCGCTAACCCCCCTTCCTGGCGCGCCAATCTATTGACGCCAAATCACCGTCCTCAAACGTTCGCGAGCGTTCGGTCGCCTCCTCAGCAAGCCCAGGATCCTCCAGCGAGCTTTTTGCGCCTGTGGGCCTGCAAACAAGTCCGGGGGCCAGAGATTCTGGTGGGGACCCTCCGATGCTCAAGTCAGTTCCTAGGCAACAGCCATGAGCTTGAGGAAGCTCAAAAGAAAGAAGAAGAGAGAGGCTTAAATCCGTGCTCTCTATGAGCAAGAATGAGCGTTTAGGAGTGTAATGAGTTCGTTCTTGGAGTTACCTAGTCGGGGGTCCCTCTTACCCATTTTATATATGCTTAGAGTTTGTTTGGCTTGAGTAGTTGAGGCTCCATAATGATGCTCCACGTGATGTGTCATGCTGCAGGCCGTGTCCCGTCAGAGTAGGTAGCTGTAGCTGGTTGATAGGTGCTATTTTGGTTTGGACAGCTGTCGCAAGCTGCTGCAGGGCATGGCCGGCCGTTACGATGCTTGCCAGACGTATCCCCCATGTCACCTTTTTGGTTGTCATGTGCAGATAATGATGGGCGATAAAGTTAGTCATGTGGGTCCCAAGGTACAGCCGTTGGGGCGGAAGATGATGTTGAGTTGAAGCCAACTGTCCCTCGTAGAGCACTGATTATAGAGTGCTTGCATGACACTATTCATGGCCGAGGGAAGCTCGGTGCTGGGAGCTGAAGCCGAGGCCGAGTGGAAGAGCCGAGGCCGAGGCGTACGAGGCCGAGGGGGCAGCGAAGTGCCGAGGGAAGCTCGGTGCTGGAGCAGAGGCCGAGGCCAAGTGGAAGAGCCGAGGCCGAGGCCGTGGGGGCAGTTAAGTACCGAGGGGAGCTTGGTGCCGAGGCCGAGGCCGAGACCGAGGGAGAAGTCCGAGGCCGAGGGGATCTCGGTGACTTGCATGGCAGAGGGGGGCTCGGCAGCTTCCGAAGGAGCTTGGGAGCAGCTGCAGGGGCTCTATGACGTAGCAGTCGGGCCGAGGGCGCATGCAATGCTGAGTGCCGAGGCGGAGGCTCGAGGTCGAAGCTCGAGGCCGAGGGGGTGCCAGGTCCGAAGCCGAGGGCGAGGGGATCCTGGAGAGCGAAGGTGTTGATCCAATTATTGATTTTGATGATTAACAAAAGACATGAGTATATTCACTATGTTTCTAACAAATTTAATAAGTGTTTCAGGGATTAAAAATGTTTAATCAGTCAAAAGGTTAAGAAATGAGTTTTGAATCAAAATTGAAAAGAAAATATGTAAGTTCAGAACTTAGAGTCGACACCCAAACAGTCAGGAGCCGACCCCAGGGCGTATCAGAACCTTTCTACATTTTCGGCATGGTCTGGAGTCGACACCTAGAGTTTCGGAGCCGACTCCAACCTAAGATACAGAGAAGTGGTTTCTGCATTAGTTTTTGGAGCCGACACCTGGAGTTCGGGAGCCGACACCTGAAAGTTGCGGAGCCGACACCTAAGTTTAGAGCCGACTCTAATCTGAGAACAGAGAGCATATTTTTTGGAAAAAGTTAGAGTCGACACCTTGGAATTCCGGAGCCGACTCCCGATAGCGCCGAGCCGACACTTAACTTTTTGGAGCCGACTCCTCAACAACTTCTTATTACTATTTTTGGACACCCCGATTTGGAGCCGACACCTGAAAAGTTGGAGCCGACTCCAACATGTCAGGAACAGATTTTCAAATGTCAGAACGGACTCCAACGGTAATATTTTTTCACCTAATCTCTAACAGCTATTTTTCTTTGTGTGTAGAAGCAATCCAACTACTCTGCAATGGCTATTTTTTTACCTAATCTTGGATTAAGGATCTATAAAAAGGGGAACCGTCCGTTTGAAAAATAGAGGAAAATAAAGGAAAAAAGAGAATATTTTGTGAAAATCCAAAAATCTTGAGAGAGAAATCAAAAGGAAAGACTCTCAACCAATCCAAGAGAGTCCAAAGAGAAATCCAAAACATTCAAGTTCAAAATCGGAGGATTTTCCAAGTGAAGAAAAAAAAAGCAAAAGCCCTTTTTTCCCAACTTCTCAACTGCAATTTTTTGAAGAATCTGAGCTGAGGCATGATTCAACATTTCAAAGGAGAAGAGAAAAGAAGAAAAGAAGAAAAGCTCAAATCAAATCGCTTCAAACAGGCTTTTCTTATCCTTGTTTATTTAATTGCATATTTGCTCACTTGAGGAGCTTTGTATTGTAAACTTTATTTTCATTGTGTTTACTAATTCAATCAGGGGAATTAGTGGAGGTAGTATACCTCGGGACAAGCTAAGGATAGCTTGTGGTTGGGTTTTGTGCTGGTGAGCCCGGAAAAACCGGCTGGGTTCGTTGTGACCCGGGAAAACAACAAGTTTGAGTTGTGAGCTTGTAAAACAACTCGACTGTAATCAAGTGGATTATAGTGTGGACCCAAGTGAAGCTTGGGAGTGGACGTAGGTGTTGGATACACCGAACCACTATAAAATCTTTGTGTTTGTCATGCTTTGTCTCTCTCTCTCTATCTCATTATTTGTGCTTAGCATTTTTATTCTTGCACTCAACCACTTTAAATCAGGCAATAGTTTAAAGATTAAAATTTTTAAAGAACCCAATTCACCCCCCCTCTTGGGTTGCCATCTGGGCCAACAATTGGTATCAGAGCTTGTGCTCATTTGTTTGATCTAACGATCAAGAGTTAAAGATCCAAATGGCAGCTCAAGCTGGATCTTCATTTGCTGAAGGTCAATCCACTAATAGACCTCCTTTATTTAATGGTTCTAATTATTCTTATTGGAAAGCTAGAATGAGATTTTATTCAAGCTTTAGATTATGAATTATGGAGTGTAATCACTAATGGACCTAGCACACCCACACACATTGTAGATGGTTCAATAGTTCCTAAACCCGAAAGGGATTGGAATGAGAATGATAGGAAAATGGCTCAGCTTAATGCTAAAGCCATGAATGTTTTATATTGTTCTTTAGATGCTAATGAATTTAATCGAATTTCTACATGTATTTCCGCAAAAGAAATTTGGGATAGATTAGAAGTTACCCATGAGGGTACTAATCAAGTTAAAGAATCAAAAATTAATATTTGGTGCATAAATATGAATTGTTTAGCATGGAACAAACTGAAACTATCACATGCATGTACACTAGATTTACTGATATTGTAATGGTTTAAAAAGTCTTGGTAAGACTTATACTAATTCTGATTGGTGCAAAATTCTTAGGTCTCTTCCAAGATCATGGGAAGCAAAGGTGACTGCAATCCAAGAAGCCAAGGACCTCAATACCTTACCTTTGGAGGAGCTACTTGGATCCTTGATGACCATGAGCTGACAATGAAGCAACATCAAGAGGAAAAGTCAAAAAGAAGAAAACATTGCCCTCAAAGCTGCAGAAAAGGAAAAAGCAGCAGTGATGAAGAAGATGATGATGATGAGACAACTCTTCTTGCAAAGAATTCAGAAAATTTATGCAAAGAAGGAGACCCTTTCCACAAGAAAAATTGGAAAAAAATGGAAGGAGAAAAGAAAAGAGAAGGACAAGGACAAAGAGAAAGACCCCCTCATATGTTATGAATGTAAGAAACCGGGCACTTTAGATATGACTGTCCTCAATTGAAGAAAGCCTACAAAAAGAAGAAGAAGGCTTATGTTGCAACATGGAGCGATAGCGAAGAATCTCTTCCGAGGAAGAACAAAAGGAAGTTGCAAACATTTGCTTCATGGCAAAAGAAGAATGAGGTAAACTGAAACTCATGACTTTACATTTGATGAATTATTTGATGCATTTAATGAATTAGTTAGTGATTTTAAAGTTTTGAAAAAGAAAAGCAAATCTTTGAAAATAAATTAAATCTTGTCAAAGAAAAGATAAACTAACTCATGAAGTTGAAGAACTGAAATCTGAAAATAAAATTTGTTAAAAGAAAAGAATCAATTTCTAATGAAAATTTTTTAAGAAAGAAGTTGATAAATATAAAATATAGTTGATAAATTTACATATAGCTCTGAAAAACTTAATTTACTATTAAGTAATCAAAGAGCTGTATTTGATAAAGCTGGATTAGGTTATAGGCCTAACAAAAAAAAAATCATTAAAAATTTCTTTGAAAGAAAAAGATAAAAATGATGTTCATTATTGCTGTAACAAGAAAGGACATAAATCCTATGAATGCAAATTTAGAAAAATTAAAAGAATTTAAATGTTAAAGGAAAGAAAATATGGGTTCCAAAAGGAACAATCTTTATTGCTACTAACCATGAAGGACCCAAGAAAGCTTGGGTACCTAAACATAAGTTTGATCATTTGCAGGAGTGTCTTGCGGCCAAAAGATCAAAACGAAAGTGGTATCTTGATAGTGGCTGCTCAAGACACATGACGGGTGACAAGGATCAATTCATCACCCTTGAAGAAAAAGGAGGAGTTGTTACGTTTGGAGACAATGGTAAAGGCCAAATTATGGGATTTGGTAAAATTCAAATAACTCCTCCACTTTTATTGAAAATGTTTTATATGTTAGATGGTTTAAAGCATAATTTAATTAGTATTAGCCAATTGTGTGATAAAGGTTTCAAAGTTTCATTTGAAGCTTCTATTTGCACTGTTTCTAATCCCATTGATAATAGCATTATATTTGTTGGAATAGAAATGGCAATGTATACTTAATTGATTTAGACAATTGTCTACTAGTAATCATTGCTTAGTTGCTGATAATGCTAATATAAATGAGATTGGATGGCTATGGCATCGTAGATTAGGTCATGCAAGCACACACCTAATTTCAAAATTAATTAGAATGGATTTAGTTAAAGGTTTCCAAAGTTAGATTTTGAAAATAATAAATTTGTGATGCATGTCAATTTGGAAAACAAACTAGAAACTCTTTCAAATCTAAAAATATTGTTTCAACTTCTAGGCCACTAGAGCTACTTCACATGGACCTTTTTGGACCTACTAGAACCACTAGTCTAGGAGGAAAGAAATATGGTCTTGTGATTAGTAGATGATTATTCTAGATTCACTTGGGTATGTTTTTAGCTCACAAAGATGAGACTTTCTCGATATTCTGAAATTCTTCAAGAAAGTCACAAATGAGAAAAACACTACCATAGTGTCTCTTAGAAGTGATCATGGCACAGAATTTGAAAATCACTTATTTAAAAATTTCTGCATTGAAATGGCATTCATCATAATTTTCTGCACCTAGACACCACAACAAAACGAGTTGTAGAAAGAAAAATAGAACTTTAGAAGACATGGCCCGTACCATGCTATGTGAAAGCAACCTTACCAAAGTACTTTTGGGCGGAAGCTATAAACACGTTACATCTTAATAGAGCCCTAATTAGGCCAATTCTTAAGAAAACACCTTATGAATTATGGAATAATAGAAAACCAAACATTAGTTATTTTCATGCATTTGGTTGTAAATGTTTATTCATAATAATGGTAAAGATAATCTTAGGAAAATTTGATGCAAAATCTGATGAAGGCATATTCTTAGGATATTCAACAACTAGTAAAGCCTATAGAGTATTTAACAAGAAAAACTTAATTGTAGAAGAATCTATTCATGTAGTTTTTGATGAATCTTTAGCATCAAGTTCAGAAAAGATTGATGATGAGGAAGATACAAATTTGAGAAAGAGATATTGAAAAATTAAATTGATGTATCTTCAGATCATGAACAAGAAGCTAAAGATGATGATTCACCTAGGGTTGATGTTATTGATACTATCATAATGATATAGATCTTCCTAGAGATTGGAGATATGCTTATGGTCATCCAAAGGAATTGATTATAGGTGATCCATCTCAAGGAATAAGAACTAGATCATCTATGAGAAATATCAATAATCATCTTGCATTTGTATCTCAAATTGAACCTAAAACTATTGAAGAAGCTGAAAAAGATAATAATTGGATGTTAGCTATGCAAGAAGAATTAAATCAATTTACTAGGAATAATGTATGGACCTTAGTTGATAGACCTAAAGGTCATTCAGTTATAGGATCAAAATGGGTATTTAGAAATAAATTAGATGAAAATGGTATATTAGAAACAAAGCTAGATTAGTTGCAAAAGGATATAATCAAGAAGAAGGAATTGATTTTGATGAAACTTTTGCACCTGTAGCTAGATTAGAAGCAATTAGATTATTACTTGCATTTGCATGTCATATGAATATCAATTTATTTCAAATGGATGTTAAAAGTGCATTTTTAAATGGATTTATAAATGAAGAAGTTTTTGTAGAACAACCACCTGGTTTTGAAGATCATGAATTTTCAAATCATGTTTTTAAATTGCACAAAGCACTATATGGTTTAAAACAAGCACCTAGAGCTTGGTATGATAGGTTAAGTAAATTTCTAATTGAAAATGATTTTCAAGAGGAAATGTTGATAAAACCTTTTTTGAAAAGAAAAATAAAGATTTATTAGTAGTACAAATATGTAGATGATATTGTATTGGTGCTACTAACAATCTCTTTGTCAAGAATTTGCTAAGTTAATGCAGGGTGAATTCGAGATGAGCATGATGGGAGAACTCAACTTCTTCCTTGGACTCCAAATCAAACAAAGCAAAGAGGGGATTTTCATCAACCAAACAAATACACAAAGGAACTTCTCAAAAAGTTTGGTATGGAATCAATCAAACCCCTTGGAACACCAATGAGTCCTTCATGCAAATTGGACAAAGATGAAGAGGTAAGAAAGTTGATCAAAAGTATTATAGAGGTATGATCGGATCTCTACTTTACTTAACAGCAAGTAGACCAGATATCATGTTTGCTGTTTGTTTATGTGCTAGATTCAATCTGAACCTAAAGAATCTCATTTAATTGCTGTAAAAGAATACTAAGATATCTAAGTGGAACTAAAAATGTAGGATTATGGTATTCTAGAGACTCAACATTAAATTTAATTGCATATTCTGATTCTGATTATGCTGGATGTAAATTAGATAGAAAAAGTACAAGTGGTGCATCAATTCTTAGGAAGTAACTTAATCTCTTGGTTTAGCAAAAAGCAAAATTCAGTTGCATTATCAACTACTGAAGCTGAATATGTTGCAGCTGGAAGTTGCTGTGCAAATCCTTTGGATTAAGCGACAACTTGAAGATTATGGCATAACACTTGATAAAACTCCTATTAAGATGTGATAATACAAGTGCAATAAACTTAACTAAAAATCCAATTCAACATTCAAGAACTAAACACATTGAAATTAGATATCACTTTATAAGAGAACATGTAGCTAATGATGAAATTTGTCTTGATTATGTTTGTACTGAAGAACAATTAGCTGACATATTTACAAAACCTTTAAGTGAAGAAAGATTTTGTTATCTTAGAGGAGAATTAGGGATTTGTGACCCTTTGGAATGATTTTGAAACCCCTAAGGAATGATTATCTAGAATTCAAAATTTCTTGAAATTTCTCTCATGATTTTAAGGACAATTTATCTAGACATTTGCAATTTGATTCTCACATTCCAAAGATTTTATCCAAAATTTATTGATTTTATTTTGACAAGTTTCGGATGTTTGAAACTCTCTTTTTTTTTCTGAAACTGTCAGTGGAGTCGACACCTCAATTTGTGGAGTCGACACCTTTCTGTGTCGCTCACGGTCTGAGACCTTGGAGCCGACACCCCCTTAGCGAGCCGACTCCAGTTCGAGCGCTGACTGTGTTAGCGACCTGGAGTCGACACCCGCTTTGCGGGAGTCGACTCCGTGGTCCCAGGTTGACTTATTTAGGGCAGAGTCGACCCTCGTTCATTTCAATCGACTCCAAACCCTCCAAACTCTCTCCAACCTTCCCAAAACCCAAAATCCCTCAAATTAACCTCTTTAGCTCTCAATGGCACCCAAACGTAGGGGATCTAGTTTGGTGAGCGTGACGAGGAAAAGGACGTGAGGCGTCCGGCGCCTTCACCGAGCTTTCCTCCTCGTCATCCACACCGAGCGCTGCTCCAAGCCCCTCCTCACCTCAGGTAGACACTCTAGCAGCCGAGTATACTATGGGTAGGAAGGTAGATTTTGATTTCTTTGAGGAAGGTTTCAATTGGACTGATAGAACTGGTTGGGATAAGGTATGCTCCCTTGATTTACCTACTTATCCAGCCTTAGTCAAGGAGTTTTATTTCAATTTGTCTAGAGGAGATGGAGGAATAGTTAGTTAGTAAGAGGGAAAAGGATTCATTAACCTCAGAAATCTTAGAAATCTTTTAGATTCCTGTTACTGGGCTTGCTGGAACATTCACAGTGAAAGGTCAAATGCTTATCAAGGATGCTAGGAAGAGAAGTTACTGAATTTGAAGAAATTAGGGCAAATCAATTGCCTCTTGAGTTGAGATTACTTCATAATATTGGTAGGATTTTATTTCCCAAGACTGGCAGGTTTGAGTATGTCTCAGAGCGAGACATTGTATTATGGACAGTGTTTTGACTGGTCAGCCTATTAATTTGCTGGATGATGGTTGGTATATGGCTGAAGGGGAATAAGAAAAGATCTACTTTACCCTATGGTATGATTTGACTTTAGCATTTTAGAGTCAAGGTGTTGTTATTTCTGATAATGAGCCCAAAAAGAATTTAAGGCACACAGATTACTATAGTTTGGCTACTGTGCATAGAATGGGATTTGTGAAGAAGGATGGAATGGGAAAGGAAAAGTCTCTTGGATGAAAGAGCTACTGATGTTGGAGGCACCTGGACCCTCTGTGAGACATATTTCACCAGGACCTAGCCCTGCACCTTCAGCTCCTGCACCTGCTTCAGTTCTGTTCAAGCTTCTACCAGTTTTTCTGATACTCAGTTGGAACAATTAAATCCTTATTTAATCACAAGGAAGAGATGAAAACTGAAATTGATAATAGTTTATGAATTTAAGAGAAATTTTATTCTTTGGATGAGAGAGTAAACAAAATTGAGTCATCCTTGGATCCTCTTCAGAAGCTTAAAGAATGATCTCAAGAATATTTTTGAAGAACTTAAAGATATTGGAGGTGATTCGAGACCTATTCCAAATGCAATGCAGAGCTTCAAGACAAAATTGTTACTGCATGTGGATTGTTGATAGAAGACTGAAGGAATTTGTAGAACTCAAAGTGAAGGAATGGAAAAAATTGTAGAAGAATTGCAAAGGCTTCTAGAAATCATTAAATACTGATTTTGATACTTTTAATGTAGTTTCTTTTGATATTATGAAATTTTTTTTGATGAAATGAAGTTACTTTTAATGTAATGAAGTTTGATGAAATGAAGTTTTTTTTGTAAAATATTTACTTTTTATCATATGTAATGTTGAACTTTGGATGATGAAATGAAATTTGATTGTTCTTTTAAACTTGAATCTTTTCTAACCTTTTTGTTGATTACAAAAAAGGGGAGAGAAGATTGTATATGCATTGGAACAAATAAGCTTAATTAATGAGTATCAAGGAGCTTTAAATGAATTTGATATGCTTATTAATATCAATGTATCAAGCTTTAAATGCACTTAATTTGATATGATTAAGTCTTAATGATAAAGGGAGAGAAGATGTTAAATTGAGTATCATAGGGGGAGCTACCTCATTCAGGGGGAGCTTAACTATGAGAACTTAAAATTGAGAAATTTGATTTGCAATCTTATTGTTTAATCATGCATATACTCAATGTTTTTGTCATCATCAAAAAGGGGGAGATTGTTGACCCAATTATTGATTTTGATGATTAACAAAAGACATGAGTATATTCACTATGTTTCTAACAAATTTAATAAGTTTCAGGGATTAAAAATGTTTAATCATCAAAAGGTGTAAGGAAATGAGTTTTGAATCAAAATTGAAAAGAAAATATGTAAGTTCAGAACTTAGAGTCGACACCCAAACAGTCAGGAGCCGACCCCAGGGCGTATCAGAACCTTTCTACATTTTGGTACGGTCCGGAGTCGACACCTAGAGTTTCAGAGCCGACTCCAACCTGAGATACAGAGAAGTGGTTTCTGCATCATTTTCGGAGCCGACACCTGGAGTTCGGGAGCCGACACCTGAAAGTTGGAGCCGACTCTAACCTGAGAACAGAGAGCATTTTTTGGATAAAGTTAGAGTCGACACCTTGGAATTCCGGAGCCGACTCCGATAGCGCCGAGCCGACACTTAACTTTTTCGGAGCCGACTCCTCAACGAACTTCTTATTACTATTTTTGGACACCCCGATTTGAGCCGACACCTGAAAAGTTGGAGCCGACTCCAACCTGTCAGGAACAGATTTTTCAAATGTCAGAACGGACTCCAACGGTAATATTTTTCCACCTAATCTCTAACGGCTATTTTTCTTTATGTGTAGAAGCAATCCAACTACTGCAACGGCTATTTTTTCACCTAATCTTGGATTAAGAGATCTATAAAAAGGGAACCGTCCGTTTGAAAAAGAGAGGAAAATAGAAAGAAAAAAGAGAAATATTTTGTGAAAAATCCAAAAATCTTGAGAGAAAATCAAAAGGAAAGAAGAGCTCACATCAACCAATCCAAGAAAGTCCAAAGAGAAATCCAAAGCATTCAAGTTCAAAATCGAGGATTTTCAAGTGAAGAAAAAGAAAGCAAAAGCCATGTTTTTCCCCAACTTCTCAACTGCAATTTTTGTGAAGAATCTGAGCTGAGGCCGATTCAACATTTCAAAGGAGAAGAGGAAAAGAAGAAAAGCTCAAATCAAATTCGCTTCAAACAGGCTTTTCTTACCCTTGTTTATTTAATTGCATATTTGCTCACTTGAGGAATTGTCTTGTATTGTAAACTTTATTTTCAAATTGTTGTTTACTAATTCAATCAGTGGATTGAATTAGTGGAGGTAGTATACCTTGGGACAAGCTAAGGTTAGCTTGTGGTTGGGTTTTGTGCTGGTGAGCCCGAAAAAACCGGCTGGGTTCGTTGTAACCCCGGAAACAACAAGTTTGAGTTGTGAGCTTGTAAAACAACTCGACTGTAATCAAGTGGATTATAGTGTGGACCCAAGTGAAGCTTGGGAGTGGACGTAGGTGTTGGATACACCGAACCACTATAAAATCTTTGTGTTTGCCGTGCTTTGTCTCTCTCTCTATCTCATTTATTTGTGCTTAGCATTTATCTATTCATTGCACTCAACCACTTTCAAATCAGGCACATAGCTTTAAAGTGTTAAAATTTTTAAAGAACACAATTCACCCCCCTCTTGGGTTGCCATCTGGGCCAACAGAAGGAACCTCGGAGGCCGAAGGGTCCTTGGGGGCCGAAGGGACCTCGGAGGCCGAAGTCATCCTACGGGACCGAGACGGGGCTCCGTCAGTTTCCTTCACGGTTAACTCTAACGGCGTCGGATCAGCCACATCAGATGATTTTAATTAAACATCGACTTTTGATGCAGTGAAAATGAAAGAAACATGCTCATCTAAACATTTTTTTTAATTAAAAACATCTATTGGGAAAGATAATTTTAAAATCATCTTCAACATATAATTTTAAAATAAAAACTATCTTCAACCCAACGCTAAGAACATTTTATGGAGGAGGTGAAGTTAGCATGATAGAACTATAAATCATCTATTTAATAAATAATTTATTTTTGATGATATATATTTTAAAATTATAAAACAACCTACTTGGCATTCTACGTAGTTCTTCCATTATTATTTGCGTAATAAGTTTTTAAACGATCATTTCTTGTATAAGAACTTCAAAAGTGAAAGATATATATCCTTTTCTTTTGTTCTTCAACCAAACAATTTAACTTTTTGGTAATCTAGATGAAGTCTCCTTGCTGAGAAGTAATTTTACGATTTTGTTAGAAAAGGAATCCATGAATTAGGTACTCACTTTTAACCTCATTGAATTGTTGTTGGAAAGGATATTCAACATAAAGTTTGGGTACCTAAAATACAAATTGCTTAGCTTGCAAAGAATAGATATTTCTTATGAATAAAATATATATTCAACATAAAGGTTTTCTGACATACGTCTGAATTAGAGATGGCTAGGTTGCCGGTATGATTAATTAAGGGGTTGCAAAGCAAAAGAAATAATCAAAGTTACAAAAGATTGAAGAGAGATTATATGACTATTAATTGAAGAAGTTGCTAAAAAAGAAAAGTAACCACATATTTGTCTCCAAAAAGATTGACAAACTTGTCTCCAAATTAGAAAACACTGAAAATATTTTCTGCATGCAATAAACCAGTGGTTGTTGACTCTTGAAGAAGAGTATTATAATGTAAGCTAGTTCTCAAACTAAAAAGAATCAAGTAAGTCACACCAAAGGATTTTTCTCATCCTAGCATGTCTTTCTTCAAAAAATTCAAGAATGCATAGCAAAAAATAATCAAGAATAAGATCTCAAACAACTCATCAAAAAATTGAGAAAGGTAGTGTACCAACCAATAAAGTAATGCAACAAAGCAATTGAGAAATACAATCTTTAATTTTTATTATGCATTTCAACCTTATGAATCAGATACGCCCATGGAATTCAATTAAACTACTTGGTCCTGCATCTCTGTGTGATGCATGCTCATGACAATTCTTTTTCATAGAAAGTAAACTCAAAATATGAGGAACTGGATGTCAATTTATTCGGTAATTTACATGAAAATGATCACTATAAATTTTATTATTTTTATATAATTTTTTTCATGGAAAGTAAACTCAAAAGATGGGGAATTGGATGTCAACACACGTTAGTCCATAAACTCATTTTAGAACTGCTTGGATTAAGAAGGATGAGACTTTCATGCTATTTTTGTATCCTTGGGAACCAAAGATTGAAATAATTTGTTTCTTGTTAGCCTTTTATTCCTTTAATTTATGAATAAACGAGATTACGAGGAGCAATTTTTTGCATTTTAAATAGTAGAATTTCAAATGCTGATTAATTTATCCAATAATTTGCGTGAAAATGATCTTTATAAATAAATTTTTATTAATAATTTAGTAAAAGTACCGCCTCCCAGGTGAGAATAGACATGGGTTCAAATTGGGCCTAATTTGGGTCAGCCTTTGAGCCATGTTTGAGATTATTTGGGTTGGAAAAATTTTGCTGCACCGTCGTGTGATATTTCACATTTAATCTCATATTGAATGAGAGAGAATATGTTATGTGCTTATAATTCAAGTTTACTTGCTACTTATTAACTTTTATTCATATTTTTTGGCTCCGCAGGTTAATTGGGCTAGTGAATGGGCTTGAGGCATTATAAATGGTATAAGAGCCGATCCGAGTATACGAAAATTGATGGCCAGATCTAGGAAAGGGCTATCCATGCATGGAGTCACCTTTGCAGCATCAATGATCTGACTCGGATAGATTCTGGCTAACTTATGGTGTAAAAGGTGATACCCCATATTTGATGGAAAAAAATGTGTTATGATTGCTATCCATTAATTTTCATTCGAGTTATTGAGCCAGTGATTTTAGTCCATCAACGAAGTTAATTGGACTAGTGAGTGAGCTTAGGTTGAGTTAACAAATAAGTTTGGGACGTTACATATTGTTCGTGCATGGGCTAATGAGTGGGCTTAGAATTGGGTTAGCGAATAGGCTTGGAATATTACAGACGGTCTTATTTGTGCATGTAATAACCTAATAAACTTTTTATATTATATATGTATCAATATTGCGATTAATTTACGCTTATTGCATCAAAAGACAGTTGAGCAAATTTCTTCCTATTTGAGTTAGTCGCATCGCACCAAATGAAAGCCCGCATACTTTTTTCATCGGAAAGGTTCGGTGCGGCGGGTACCATCAGAGTAAACCACCGCCGCACGTAAGACACACGTGCAAGTCACGCGCCACCAGATGACCTGACGCCATCTCCCTCTCCTATAAATTCTTCCTCGTCCCCTCCTTCCCCCTGAACCCTAACCCGTCGTCGGAATCCCCTTCCTAGTGATCCGTTCCCGATACCCTCATGGCTTCCAATCCCAACGGCTCGTACTCCTTTGATCACGAGTTCCTGCGAAGCCTCATGGGCCGCCTCCAGCTCCGCCCCCCGTACCTCGACACCAACTCTTTTCTTTCCCACAGCCTTGACGACTTCCTCCTCCGCGATGAGTTCACCATCGACGGCGAGGAGGAGGAGGAGGAGGAGGACGGCCAGCTCGACGCCTTCTTCGGGGACGGCGCCAGGCACCGGCGACTCCTCGGCAAGGAGGAGGCCCGATTGGAGAAAGAAATCATCAAGATTGTCCACTCCGGCAACGCCAAGGAGAAGCTCAAGGCCAATTCCGGCCAGTCCGTGGCCATCGGGGACCACCACATATGCATCGGGGTCCACGAGGAGCCCGGATCCGAGTACCGGGTCTGGGAGTGGCACGGCCACATCATGCTGTTTGACGAGGAGAACGGGTACTCGGCCGAGTACATCTATGGGAATTACTTCGAGCGGCTGCCGGACAAGAAGGCAGCAAGGAATGACGAAGAGGAGGAGGACGACAACGAGGGGACGAAGATCAAGGCTGGAGCAAACTTTGGACTAAGAGATCTGATCGGTGATTCTAAGGATTCCGTTGGGAGTGGGGGAGGTAGGGTGCTCCACCGGAACTCTCTTAATTCCCGGTCGGCGGCGAGGTAATGGGTGCCATATGTTACGGAGTGGATGGATTTTGGGAAGAATATCATACTATATATCCAGTCATCCGCAGATGTTCTTCTGTATCGGTGACCCACTAAACTTATCCCTTTTCCGGTCTGCCTTCTGTTTATTTAATAATATTCTGGATGATAATCTGGATTTGGAAGTTGGTCTCGTGGATTTAATAGTGAATATTTGTGATTAGTGTTTAGTGTTTATGGTGATTCCTTTGGCTATTGCATTCTTGATCCATGCGAATTTTCTTTCAAACGTATAGGGCAAATCAAATGAGTTTATAAGCTTATAGCTGGATAAACCTTATTAACTTGGTCCTGATAGTGCAATGTCAGGAGATGTCTCATACTCTGGCTGTTAAATGATACAGTATGTTGCCTTTTATTTTATCCTAAACCATCGCATGGAGTTTTGGACGTGCAATCTTTTTCAATATGTTTGAATTAGCCTGTATTTACGTGGCAACATTTTTGCCGCATATTATGTTAATGCTATGGAGCAATCAGCACCTTCTCCTATTGATACATAGATGCATGCAGTGAAGTTCTCTGATACATTCTTCAAGCGAGTGAGTTAATTTGCTGCTGTAATAATTCTTGGCCCTGGAGCAATTGATAGATAATACATTTAAAGTGCTATAATATTGTTGAAGGTTGTATCAAAAGAATTTATACCTTTAGAACTTTTATAAACCAATTGGTGTTAGGCCATCCCTGCAAAAAATCATACTTTTAGTATGAATGTTCATCTAAGAACTTCTCCTGATTATTTACACTCTGAGACCCAAAGACAACGAATGAAATATATTGGACATACAAAATGGAACAAATACGCTACTACTTTTTATTTATCGTGTCATGTTACCAACAGAATCTGGTTTCTAAATGAGCTCACAAAGTAGGCAAATTAGAGAGAATATCATTCACCTGGAAAAAGAAATGCATGAATATGAACTTCTCTCTCTCTATCTGTGTATCTTTGTTGTCTATGAAATAGTAAGACATGTCAGAATGAAGCCAGACAGTGTGGGATCTTAATAGCTTTTGGAAAGTTTTACTTTGTATTTTCTTGACCATGGTATATTTAACACTTGCTACCGAGGCTTTCAAATTTTTTAATTTTTGTTTTAACTTTATCATAGATCTTTAATCTTTTAACATTTCCAATTGATTTAGTATTAGTTAGCTGATTGACAAGTCCCTTGAAGCAAGGGCTTTGGTTCTAAGATCATTAGGTTAGATTTGCCATTTGACCTAATTTATTTTACTGACCTGGCCTTTTTATACTGCAACTGTCTGTTCAGGTGTGCATGCAACAACAATCACAGATGCATGATCATCCACCTATAGCACCTTCTTTCGTTAGTGTATTGTTAGAATCATGATATTTTGACTGGACTCTGTTCCATCTATGTTGTTTCAGTCATAAATTTGTAACCCAAACTCTTTGCATGATTTTTCGTTTGTTCCATGACTATGGTTGTCCTCTTACACTGCATTATGGGAGTCAATAGAGCCCTGAAATTTTGTTATCATCCTTCTTACCGTTTGCAAGTTCTTATCCTTGTCAGGAGAAGACCTTAAAGAAGATGCATAAAATAGCTGCTTCTATCAATTTTGTACCTTGGAAACTGTTCCACCATAACATTTCATGCTTCATATGCTTCATTATAAATATTGACTACCCTTTGCCAATTAACTGTAAGTTCATCTCCAAGTAATGAAATTCTGAAACTCTTTTGGTAAGCCAATTGTACTATCAGTTTTAAACGGGGTAAGACCTCTCATTCGCTTTTAACAGTTGATCTCTCATTGTTTATAGCTTTTTGCAAAAGCTGGGGTCATGCTCTCATATGTGGGATAATGGTGATCGTGATATTGCTGGTTTTGTTGGTGATATGTGAAACACTGGGTGAAAACCTCTTAACTCAGACCCTTCAATTGGTTTTTAAAATACAGAAGATTTACTAAAGGATTTATCACATGGGAAGATTTAAAGATGTTATACTCATAATATGTCAAGTCTTCTGGGAAACTTGTCTTCATTTTGTTCTCAATGAGGTAGAAGACTTCTTGAAGGAGCATGGCGCTTTCTTTATACCTATTCCGGTCAATCCTTGGTCCAATCTCTTATCTTTTTCGTTACTCCAGTAATATCATCTGGCAGCAAGTAATTTTTAGTTAGAAGGATACTTTGGAAAGCATTGCAGAGTTGCTTGATAATTCTTAGACGTGTTCAACTGGTCTTGGGTAACGAGAGGTTCCGTAGTGTTGTCCTGTTGAATATCAAGCATATTTAGGTCTAGCGTTGGTATAAGATTGGTGGAACATGGAGCCTGTTTGGGTTTAGTGTTGGTATAAGATTTGGTGGAATATCAAGCATATATGGCTGCGAGACTTTCTCCTTTTCATTGTTGATGTATGCATTGCTTTGTCCCTAGTGCGGCTTCTAGGCTTGTACCTTGTTGCCTTTGTGATGCCTTATGTTTTTGTAGTTGCATGTCGCTTCCCCTCCTTTGATTATGTCTATCTCAGTCTCTCTTTCGGCATCATAAGTTATAGATTGCTTTCAGTTTTGATATTTATTTGCTTCTTAATATTGAAGTTATTTCGGTAACAATTAGAAAGTAATAGGAGGCTAATAAATGTTTTCATTGCGGTAGAATCGAGATTTACCAAGGAAAAATGGTCTATTCGAACGGAAGAGTGATTTTTTTTTAAAAAAAAAAGTTTCTAGCATTGATGATTCTTTCCAACTGCAATGGGCAAACATGTTTAATTTATCTGTTCTTTCTATATTGGGGTTTGACATTGAGGCTAGTAGCCTTTCATCGTAAGCACGGTTAGTTAGGTAGTGCTGCAGATGATGAGTTGTTCGAGACCTCCATCAGTTCATTATTTTTCTCTTCCTATTGCTTCCTTTGTAATGGCACTTCGCATGCTGACCAGGGGATTAATCTGCGCACATGGATCCATGCACGTTCTCTGATGTATGAGAAACCGAGAACATATGGAGTGAATGGTTGCTTTGGATGTGTTGTTCCAAAGGGAACAGGGTCTTGCTGTGTGAGCCTTGTGCTGCAGGTACCGTGTATATTTAGTTGACTGCCATTTAGATGACTGCTATGCCTCACATTTCGGATACAAAGAGCTATCCTTCCTTCATCGTTCATATCTGTTTGGTGATGTCTAACAAATCCTCCTTTTATTTCTTAAGTATATCATAGCATAGAATACATGGTGGCCATCTAAATATGCATGGCCTTAATTTTAAGATTCTGCAGTACCAGATATGTTATCAATAAAAGACTAAATAATAATAGTAACATTGCCGGGAAAAAAATGATATAATCAATAGAAGGCTAAATTATAATTCTAATTTTTAGTTTTTGCATGCATGCTAAATTATGCTGAAATTTACTTATGCGACTTTATGCACCAATAAGATGATAAAAATAATGATATGTAAATAAGGCCATCAACACATTTAACAGCAAAAACTAGGATATCTGTTAGAATGATTTGAGAAAGAGTATGAGAAAGGGTGACGAAGGTTTCTTAACGAGATGCTGGGAGTGGCCAAGGTGTACCTTTAGGTTCATGAAAATATATATATATATTAAAGAAAGAGGAAGAAGATTCTTTAAGATAGGTGCTGTACGTATCATTCGAATCATAAGCCGTATGCTTCGTTATAATGAACTTATTATTATTATTTTTTTTGGATAGTGTTGATTTTACAGTCTAATGTCCACTCTCATCAGCTTCTATAAAGACATATGCACACCGACTTTTCAAGTGCGTGCCACTTATCGACTTGTCAAAGTATATACTTTTGAATCATTCTATCGATTGATTTTATTATCAGCGGTGCTATAACATAAATTATTAGGTTGTCACATGTCATCAATGTTGAAGAAATCTATCATATCATACGCTCTTCACTCTCAAGGTTAGAATGAACGACTCGAGTTAAGGAGTAACGGATTTGGTCTCTAAACATCAATTCATTCGAAGAATGTCAGCTCCTTCGGCCAATGTGAGTTTTGTATTCAGGTATGAAGTTTTTGGGCCATATTATGTTGGCTTTTATATGATGATACTGGAATTCGATGTGGGATCCATCATCCATGCGACAACATAATATGATAATAAAAATAATGTTCTGAAGAGTAAGTAAATTTAACATTAAAAACGGGTTCAAAATCAAGAGCCACGGTGACTTGTGATGTAGAAAAACAATGTGAGGAAGGGTGCTAATGGTTTCTTGAGTTCTCTGTTAATCAAGTAAGTTAGTGAAGACGATGATAAATGTAGCTATGGATAGACCTAGAGACAAAGCTACAAGAAACAAGCACACAAATAAATATTAATGAATAGAAGATCATATTTTCATTATATATTGTGTGTGTGTATATAGAAAGTTTAAGTTGATCAAAAAATTTAGAAATAGAGATAAAAATATTTTAGTTTATATAAAAGAAAAAATTTTAGCAACCCAAAATTTTTCAATTCATGATATATAAAATGTCAAAAAAGATCTTAACCTGATTATAATTTTTAAAAGACTGTCTTAACGATCTGGTATTTAATTTAAAAAATTTTATCATAATTTTTTAAATGATGAAGAAATTTTTTTTTAAAGTAATTTGTAGCACCTTCTATGGCCTGTCTGTCTGGTTTAATTTACAGCATCATTGATAGCTGTGGGCCGGGCTCCGGTTAAACGGTGGGCCACCGATCTGCTCTTTGAAGACCACATCAGATCCTGGCCGTTCAAAATCGCAACCGCCTTACTGATCCAACGGCCACCAAAAGGACAGCTCACCGATCCGCACCAGACTCAATCCTCCAATGATTAGCCTTTCCCTCTCCTTATATAATAAACCCTTGCTCGCAGCGTCTATTACTTGCCTTCGTCTCCTTCCTTCCTTTCCGTGTGGTCTCGTCTGTCTCTACCCTCAATCCTCCCAAACCCTTCTTTGGATATCGCTTCGCTGCCCGATGGCGCCCAAGGGAAAGAAGACGGTGGCGGAGAAAGCTCCTGCCGAGAAAGCTGCTGCCGAGAAGAAGCCCAAGGCCGAGAAGCGCCTGCTGCCCAGCAAGGAGGGCGGCGCCGACAAGAAGAAGAGGAAGGCAAAGAAGGGGAACGAGACTTACAAGATCTACCTCTTTAAGGTGTTGAAGCAGGTCCATCCGGACATCGGCATCTCGAGCAAGGCCATGGGCATCATGAACTCCTTCATCAACGACATCTTCGAGAAGCTCGCCCAAGAGTCTTCCCGTCTCGCCCGTTACAACAAGAAGCCGACCATCACCTCTCGGGAGATCCAGACCTCCGTCCGCCTCGTCCTCCCCGGCGAGCTCGCCAAGCACGCCGTATCTGAGGGCACCAAGGCCGTCACCAAGTTCACCAGTTCTTAGATTTGCGTTATAGGGTCAGGATTTATTTATGGGTGGATGCGGGATTTTCTTCTTAATTTCTGCCTTGTTCGTTCGGTGTTTGGACAACGTTGTATCTGCGTTGAGCCGAGAAATGTTTAAAATTAAAATAAAAAAATAAATGAAATGAATTCATTTGCTGGTTTAAATTTCAATTGAAGTCTTCTCTATTGGAAGCTGGAAGAATGAGCCCCGTTCAAAGCGCATTCGGCATTCTTCCTGCCTGCACTCTTTTATCTGCGATGAGGATTCTGCCAACGTGCCTGTGTGTAGCATTGAGAAGGAGACGAGAGATCATGCTTACTGCTTTAGGCCTAGCTAGATTTTAGCAGATGTTTGGTACCTATCTTCGGATTCTAGCTCTTATTGAGGCAAGGCAGGGGAAGGGGCAATTATTAGCGGGGTTTTTTTATAGGCCTATGCTACTTATCAGATATGTTTTGGAATTGGATTCTATTTTTATTTTTATTTTTATTTATTTATTATTATTTTTTTTTTTTTTTTTTTGATACAAATGGACGATCACACCATTTTAGCACGAGTTAAGTCCGAAAGGTTGGATAACATAATTTGCTTTAAAATAATAGGAAAGAGATCGATGCTATTTCTATTGATCAGTATGACAGGCTACATAAGAGGCGATCCAATCAGCAGCAGCATGGGCTTCCTGACGAATCATTAGCTCAGTAGTAATCTGTAGAGAAGTCCAAATATCACATATAACAGAGTTAAGAGGGGAATCAAAGTCAGCGTTCCTACGGATCCAACAATCCCTCTCAATGACCACCCATGAAGAGCTCAACATGCAAACTGCAAAAGTGATATCAGCTCAAGTAGCCTGAAGCTTCGCCATAGGGATCGAGATATCAATGGAGAGCCCAAGCAGCCTGAAGCTTTGTCATGGGGATCGAGATATCAATGGAGCCATGACCATCAGTCGCAATCATCTCTCCCTCTGGTCCTCTGATAACAAATCCTGATCCAGCCATACGATCCGATACATAACCATCAAAATTCACTTTGACATAACCCGGGGATAGGGGCTCCCAAGAGATAAAAACCGTAGAACGGTGCGCTAGCAAAGCAACAGGGGAACCCCATAGACCAGGTCTGACAGAGTGAGCAGCAGAATCAGAGTGAAGATACTCCGCAGCCCGAGAGCCAGCAGTGTAGATACTCCGCAGCCCAAGAGCCAGCAGTGTAGATACTCCGCAGCCCGAGAGCCAGCAGTGTGGATGATAGTCAGAGCTGGGACCGTCTCCTCAGCAAAGACAATCTGGTTCCAGGTGAGCCAGATGTGGTAAGCCAAATAAGCTGAAAAAATACCCTGATAGCGAAAACCCCATTGAACAGCCGAACGTATGGCGTGCAAAAATGAGAGCCGGGTAGGACCCTCATCCGGCGACCAAGGCCTAAAATGGAGCTGCTACCATATCCAGTATACTCGAGAACAAGTGAGAATAGCATGCTCAGCCGTCTCCTCCTGAGTCCCATAAATCGGACATAGAGGCAAGATAGAGAGACCGTGATCAGCCAGCAATGTACAAGTAGGGAGATGGTCCCACAATAATTTCTATAAAAATAGCTGAATCCTGGGGTGGACCGTGGATGGGAAGCCACCATATCGAGGCCACATCAGCCAACCCCAAAATCATGGGCCGAATACTATCAATAAGATCTCGGGCAGGGCACGAGCGATGCAGGATCTACGCCAAAGTCTAGTGTTCGGTCCGGCTGAATAAGCAAGAGGGATAGCAAGGATTCTTTTTGCTAACTCAGCCCCAAATAAGCGAGACACCGTAGGGATATGCCATGCCGAACTATCCTGACTGATCAAAGCATTGATTGGCAAAGAGGGCCCAACATCCGAGCTGAGAAAGGTCGGCCATCAAGAGAAAGGAAGATCTGCTATCCAAGTATCGTGAATGACATCAGTAGCGCTCCCGTCTCCTATCATGCAATGGATATCTGACATAACAGTAGGGGCAGCCTGACAAATCGCTCTCCATATAAAGGAACACCCATGGGGAATATGATGATCCAAATCAGAAGTCCAGTCGCCATATCTGCCACGCATAATAGAGCTCCATAGACAATATGGATCAAGCAGGAATCTGGATGCATGCCTAGCAAGCAAGGCCTCTCGATGAACCAACAATGACTGGATGCCCAAACCCCTCTCTCTAATAGGCAGACAAACTAGGTCCCACGAGAGAAGATGGATACCATGGACCCCCTGCATTGATGCCCATAGAAAGTCTCGAAAGCGTCGCTCAATCCGACGAATACAAGTGATCAGAATCAAAGCATTAGACATCAGATAGAGGGGGAGCGAAGTAAGGATGGATCGAAGTAAAGTAACACGTCCCATCATAGAGAGACCAGAAACCTACCATCGATCCAATCTATCAGTGATCCGGCGCTCAATGTCCCCAAAGTCATGCTGACAGGGACTATGCCCCGTTATGGGAATCCCAAGGTAGGTCAGGCGGTCCGAAAAAGATGATAACCCAAACAACTGAGAGATGGCAGCTCGACGACGGGGAGGGGTCAAAGGGCTGCAACAGAGAACGGATTTCTGTAAATTGATCAACTGACCGGAAGCCTGACAATAGGACTAAAGGATAGCAGAGCAAACAGTCGCATTCTGAACAGATGCAGGGCTGAGCAAGATATAATCATCAGCAAAGAGAAGATGAGAGAGAGGGGGGCCATTGGGTCAGGCATATAAGGCTGCATCTGAGACTCACGAATAGCATGAGAAAGAGCACGAGACAGATCGTCGGCACAAAGAACAAACAAGAAGGGAGAGAGGGGGCAACCCTGACGGATTCCCATGGCTGAAGGAAAAAATCAGTCGGGCTACCATTAATGAGAATAGAAAAAGTGGGCCCCTGGACGCAAGCCATAACCCAGTCCATAAATATATTAGCGAAACCAAACTCCCGAAGCGTCTACCGAAGAAAATTCCAACTGATCCGGTCATAAGCTCGCTCCATATCCAGCTTGACAGCCATAAGACTCTGTCTAGCATACACACGCTGGAGATCATGCATAAACTCCTGAGCAATAAGGGCATTGTCAGATATGCTACGATCTCGAATAAAAGCCCCCTGCTCTGGAGAGATCAAACGGGGTAAAATCCCCTGCATCCGAGTAACCAGGAGACGAGCACATTTTTTATATAAAGTAGTACACAGACTAATAGGCCGATAATGTTGTGGAAGCACAGCATCCGACCGCTTAGGGATAAGGGAGATAAAAGTCCTCTGCCAGTCCTGAGGAATAGACCTGGATGAGAAAACAACCTGAATAGCCAGAACAACATCCTGGCCCACTATGTCCCAATAATGACGGAAAAAGAAAGGCGGGAACCCATCCGAGCTGGAGCCTTATCAGGCCCCAAAGCCCACACAGCAGAACGAATCTCCTCCGCAGAGACCTCCCTCGTAAGCAATGCATTATCACTATCAGAAACCCTAGCAGTCAGCGGAATAGGATAAAGGGGGGAGCCACCAACATATCGCTCCGACCATCGGGTCTGAAAGAACCGAATAATCTGCTCCCGAATAGCCTCATCATCGTCAAAGATTTTCCCCTCCCCATCACTGATACGCCTGATCCGGTTAGCAGCCCGCCGGTCCAATGTGGCCTGATGGAAGAATCTGGTATTATGATCACCCTCCTGTAGCCACTGAACCCGTGACCGCTGCCTCCAAAATATCTCCTGCTAACTGAGCAATAAATGGTGCAAAGCCAGACACCGCCTGAGCGACTGAATGTCAATCATAGAAAGGCCTCCCTCCTGATCCTCCTTTGCCTGAAGAGCAACAATATCGGCTTCCACACACTGCACCCTCTGGGTAATATCTCCTACATCCCTTCTGTGCCATCTCAAAAGGCGACGCTTGACCAAATCAAGGCGGCGAGAGAGACGGTAGGTAGGGTTCCCCCTGACCGGCAAATGCAACACCTGATGGATCAAAGACCGAGCCGAAGAGTAGTGCATCCAAAACTGCTCAAATCGAAACGGACCCCGACACCGAGAAGAGGGTTCCGTAGATAGGAGCAGGGGGCAATGATCCGAAGCAATCCGAGGGAGATGAGTGATGGTGGCGCGGGGAAATGACTGCAGCCAACGAGAAGAGGCCATAGCCCGGTCCAACCGTTCCCACACCCTAGCAGAACCTGACGGTTATTACACCAGGTAAACTGCGAGCCCGAATAGCCCAAATCATAGATCCCTGCATAGGATATAAAGGAACGAAACTCAGAAGAGTTCGGGGTATCCACAAACCGGCGACCACCCCGCTTCTCCGAGGCATCCACAATGCAATTAAAGTCTCCAACAACAAGGGTGGGGAAACCCTGATCTAAAAGAGTAAGGACCTCGGACCATAGACATCGCCGCTCTCGATAGTCCATACTAGCATAGACACCCAGTAATAACCAAGGTGGAGCTATCCCTTCCGAGACAACCAAGGCGACCTGCTGATGGCACCGGTGAAAAGCATCAACACGAATGGATGGGGACCTCCATAGGGCCAGAATGCCCTAGAAAGACCATTGGATTCCACAGCATAGGAACTCCAAGATCGAGAGACTCTGCATCGGAATCGCTGCAAACTGATTCCCGACAGGCGAGTTTCCAGTAACACATAAATATCAAAGTGATGAAGCTGCAATAAACGATCAAACGAGGAGCGAAATGATGGTTTCAAAGCTCCTCGAACATTCAATATTAGGATCTTCATTTAATCATGTTGGGGGTTGTCTCGGGCCCCTTCCATAGACCCAATTATATCCATACAAGAAGGTCCTTCTGAGATGAACAACTCTTCCACAACACCTTGCTCAGTGGGTCCACATGACTGAGTAGACTCCATTTCCACATCACCTCGATTATCAAGAGAAGAGGGCAGCAGTAAAGCCTCTTTCAATGTAATAACCGCAGTCAGATGAGTACAACTATCCAGGGGGGCAATTGAGGATCTCCCAAGAAGACTTCACTGCATCGCACCCCCCGACTATTATTGCCTTGGGCCCCCGTCCCAGCTTTACCCTTACCTTTAACAGGCTTTGGAATTACTCTAGGGGCAACAACCTCAGCAGGCCGAGCCCGCTTAGGCAAAACTGGATTGGCTTCCTCCCGATTCTTGGGCAACCCAGCCCAACGATCCGATCCTAAAGGCCAAATGGATTAGTGGCCACCTTCCTGGTTGAAACCATCTGATTCCCTGAGCAATTGATGTCCTTCTGAAGCACTGTGCCAGTGACTGAAGGCAATTTCAGTAAGTCCTAAGAATCCCCGTTGGCCTGAACCTCCTTAACATTAATCCTTGAATCTGAACTTTTGTCCATTGCAGAGAACTTAAATCCCATAATCTGACATTGATCTTAATCCTTCTTCTTGGGCAATTGAGGCATTTCTTCTCTCTTGGCTTGGACTTTAGTGAGGGAGAATCAGAGCAAAGTTCAGTTGCTACAGTAACCGGCACGGATGCTACTTAGCGGCACGGCTCAGCAACTCCAGGAGACCCTTCACCCAGCATCTCCACATTCCCAGCAAGAGGCGATAGCTGCGAACGACGATGGGCAGTCTTCCTGGGCGTCATCCACCCATCGTCCACACCCAAAGGCTCCTTCCTGGCGTCCCCCATCTGAACTGACGAAGACATCGAAGAGCTTGGGCCCGCACCAGAGGCTGGTTTGTGATGACGGAGAGCCGCCATCCATGGACCAAAACGGGGAGCAGCAGTGGATGAGGCCAGCTCCAGGGAAGAGGCGCACGGTCCCGTGAGATGGAGAGATCCGCAGTGGTAGCAATACCCTCGACATGGTCATAGGCAAATGACTGCCAAAATGGAGTTCCGTTGGCTCTGATTCTAGCTCCAGGACGGAGAGGACGGCTCAACTCCACCCTCACGCAGACCCGGGCAAATCCTCCCTGACTCCTCTATTTCGTAGCAGCATCCACAGCCACAAACTGCCCTGCCACCGCGACAATGGAAGACAGAGTCTCATCGGACCAGTACTCAATTGGGAGGTTCGGGAGACGAAGCCATAGCAGCGCCGAGGTCAGGGCATCATCCGCAGGGACAAAATCAGAATGCCAGGCAGCAACAGCCATAGGTTGGCCATTGACCACCCACGGCTGGATCAAGTCTGCATCTCTGGCTGTGGGGAACTCAAACTTGATGAGAGCTGATCGATGGGAGAGGCTGATGGTCTCAATACGTCCGGCGAGACCAGCACGGTGAAATTCCCGGATGATGGCTTCCGGAGGCACCCACCGTGACAACTCCTTACGATCATCCCACTTTCGGACCAGACCTTCGCTTCGAGGTCAATCGCCGCCATTGGGAGCTGGACAATGTCGGGGAACAGAGCTTCAAGCTCAGAGACCACCGCCGAAGAGGGAGCCGAAGCCGTCCATACATATTGCGGAGCACCCTGTCGCTGTGGAGGAAAACCAAGGCCTTGTCGACGATCACCACCGGACACCATGGAGGGGTTGATAGCCACCATCGGACGTCGGGAACCGATCAACCGAAACAAAGATGATCACCGGAAAAGAGGACGATGAAATCCCTATAGCGCTAATCTTAAAGCAGCTAAGAACTTCACGAAGGATGCTTTAAAAATCGGGTGCATCAAAAACCATGTAGAAGCTCCCACAGAAAGACATAGATGCCACAGCTATAGCTCCCAATACGCCACAGCTATTAGCTTCCAAGCACCGCAGCTACACGGAAGAAGACTCGGAAATCGCCTAGGAATTGCCAGAGCCAATTGTCCTCCACTTCTCCCACCTCTCTCTCGGATTCTATTTTTGAATGTGCGACTTTTCTCTGGTAGGATGTTTATGGCGGTTTTTTTTTTATACAGACTATATCTTTCATTGTAGGTTTTTTTATTCTGCGAATTCTGATCTCACTAGATTTCTCTGTTGATGTGGCAGCGAATTGACGTATGATTTATATATAAATTTGAAAGTTGTTAAAATTAATTTTGATGAAAGTGTTGCTTTTGTTATTCGTGATGGGATGGCATGATGCTGGCAACAGAAGGGTTTGATTTGCATGATGTTACGGTGCCTTTGATCGAACTGTATGTTGTATGCGGTATGGGCAGGTATTTTTTATGTTGTTCGGATCCTGAATGTCCAACCCAGCTCCCTTATGCCAACTATTTCCTTACTATGCGACATCCGCTCTATGGTTTTGGAAGCTCTCTCATTCGGGCAGCTGGAGCTAGAAACAGGGCGATCCTTGTTCCTTGATCCTTTCTCAGTTATTGTATTTTGATATATCAAATATGACCCACCTTAAAATGATGTTCCTTGATCCTTCTCAGTTATTGTATTTTGATATATCAAATATGACCCACCTTAAAATGATGTTCCTCGATCCTTTCTCAGTTATTGTATTTTGATATATTAATATGACCCACCTTAAAATGATGTAATTATTGGATTCGGTCTTCGCTTTCTTGATGGCATTTGGTGAGTGCCTAAATGTGTCGAATTATCCTTAATATTGGCAGTGCTGGTAAATATTGATGGATTATAAGTGTACAAATAAACTTGTTCTTAATTCAATTTGAATTTAAAGTCGGATTGTAATTTTAAATATAAATTCGATTCGTTTACTCATAAGATTTATTATGTGAATCTATTTAGAATTAAATATAATTCAAATTTAAATTAAAAATATGAAAATTCGAAATGAATGTCGATTGAACCATGTTTGAGTTCGGCTCAATTATTTAATTATTATTTTATAATTAAAATTTAATAATTAATAGTTAAATTTAAATTTTAAAAAATAAATAAGATTAGAAGAAGGAAACTTAAGCCTTGGATGGAAAGAAAATTAGGAGAAAAAAAATAAAGAAAAAATAGGAGAGAAAATAAAATTTATCTTGTTTGGATGGAGAGAAAAAATAAAAAAAAGAGGAAAAAAGTAATGGGTTTCACTTAAAAATATTTTTTTATTTTTATTTTTAGTCTAATATTAATCTTTTCAAAAAAATACTTAATATATTTTTTAATTATTTATAATAAGAATATTATTGTCATTGTAAATTATCAACTTTTCTTTCCTCTCTATTTTCCTTCCACTTAATATTTTCTCTTCAATTTTCTTTCCTCATACTTTACTCTCTCCTTAATTTTCTTTCCTTCCACTTTTCTGTCCATCCAAATAAAACATAAATTTATATTTTTATTAAAAACCTTTTGTTTTATTGTAAATAATTATTCTTAAATTTATAAATTAAGATATTTAAAATATTTAAAAATATATTTAAAAATATTATAAATAAAAATTAAATCAAAATAAATAATAACATATATATTTGAATATAATTAAATTTATTTTAAATGATTTTTTTTTTTCTGTTTTGACTGTAACATTCTGGAAAAGGTTCGGTACAAGTATTATATCCAATAGAAAACAGACGCAAAACTCCACTTTCTACGTTAAAAAAAAATCGTACTAAGAAAATTAACCAAGTAAGAGATAATCTTATATTTTGCCTTGGATTTTATTTTTATGCATATTAGTTGAGAATCTATTCCATTACAACGTACCTTTCCCAGGCTGGAGCCTAACTTAGGGCCTATTTGGATGTGAGGGAACGGAGGGAAGGGTATGGAAAAAAAAAAAAAGAGAAAGATTGTAAGTAAAGGAAATGAAAGCAATCGGTTTATCTTTTTTTTTCTTAATGATGATAAGTTTGTTACCATCAAATTAGGGGTAAGCTAGAAAAAAAAAAAAAAAAATTAAGCCATACTTTTATGGAAGGTCAAAATATCCTTTTATTTTTCACTGTCCATTCCTTATTAGGGAATATATAATTATCACATAACTCTTTTCCTACTTTTCTTCTCTCTATCCACAAAAAATAATTGATATTACCCTTTATTTATCTGTCATCCTTTCTGTTGAAAAATAAATTTTGTTCATGCAAAAATCCTCTCCTAAAATTACTAGAAATATAATATAGAAATTTAAATAAATAAATAAATAAATAAATATATGAATCAAGTCAGGACCAAGGCGTGTTAGACACTGCCCTAAGGATTAGATTTTTCACCCCTTCATGCATGTTGTTGGCTATTTGTTCCCAAGATTCGCCCCTTCATGCATGTTGTTGGCGATTTGGGAACTAAGATATTCGCCCCTTCATGCATGTTGTTGGTAATTTGTTCCCAAGATACAACGACATTGTGTGGAGGTGTACCTCAACCCAATGAAACCTTCAAATGCCCAGAGAAAGATCAATAGTAATAATAAAAATAATATAATAAAAGATAAAGAATTCTGATTGATTCCTACTTCAATATGAATCCTTAAGCCTATTTATAGGCTCAGCCCATAAAGCTTCAATGGCTCACCCTTAAAGGCCTGATAGCCGTTAGCCCCAATAACATTAGAAATGGCTTACAAAATGAATTGTTTGGGTGTTATTGGACGTTGATGAACGTTAGCCCTCGCAACCTTCATGCAACACTTCCCTTGCATCACTCATAGTGAATCAAGCGTTTCGTTCACGAGCGTCCCCTTCATTTTTTTATTTTATTTAAACTTTTCCAACAATTTTTCATAAAAGTTTTAAAATAAAAAAATATAATAAATATAATAAAATTTTTTAAGAAATCTTATACTACGCAATGGGTAAGGTGTCTTGTAGACTTGAACCTCACTTAGTGTTGATTGTATACACTTGAAGGAACCATAGTGGATTAGACCTTGAACTAGGTCCTTGACTTAGACTTCTACTAATCACACGTACAGTATGGATCAATTGGGTTTAAGTGGTCAGCGCATATTAAAGGCCTTGCGCTTAGTACCTTGATTTTTCATGAGAATTCTTTAAGGTTAGCCCAAATCTTTAGTCACGGTCTAATATGACGATTCTCATATAGGTGAATCCTCTAAGGGTATTTGTGATAATACCTGTAGATAACCTACCTCGGATCCATTAAGAGTATGACTCAACCTTACACAAATTTACTTTATCACTTTATAAGAGCATTCATCATAGAGATGGGATAAGAATTTTTTTCAAAAAAAAATTATGCTCTAACACGATCACTCAATCAACTTCGTTTCTACTACATTGAACCTCATTCATGGAATCTTCAATCACATAGGTTGGGTATCCACTACTGGTGATCGAATAATGGGTTTAAGCCTCATTCCCCTTGCCAGATTCTTTTTGGATTTGACAAATTCCAAAGAAATAACATAATTTTTTTATTTGTCTTATAGACTTATGACGAAGCCGTATATGGCTTGACAAGGCTTGATATTCAAGATAAAGCCATATAGAAAAATAACTAAAGGAGATCACAACTTCCAAACTGAAACAAAATAAAACATGGTGTAATCTCTCAATGGCCACTATAACAGAAAACACTTATCTAAAATAAGAAGACTTTTGCATTTATATAAGAATGCAGTTATATACTAATAGCTGCACTTGAAAGTAAAATAATGAAATGATGTGAAAATATATCTACTTACAAGCACGCATATATCATGTGCATAAGTGCAAGATATAACCTTTAAATATCTCTTAATGATCAATCATCCAAGGTGAAGATCCTTCAAAGTTAACTTCAAGGCAACTAATAGGATTATTATTAGTTCACAACAGGTTTTGCAGTTACATAATATAGTGTATATATATAATATATTTCAGGATTTTTTTTTTAAGCTGCAAGCATATAATAATCACAGGAAAGCAGAAATCTAAGAGATGCTTATCAATTCTTTATATAAGAAATTGCTTACAATCATCACTAATAAAGTAGCTTTATATGAAAGCTCAATCTAGTCTTTTCCTAGTCTCTATATATAAATTACAAAATTGTATTTTATCAACTCGATGTAGTATGGTGATTTAATTTGCTGCTCACATGTTGGCTCATAGTGTTAAAGATCCTCTTCACATGACAAAGCCACTCAAATATGAACCAAGTTTTATTTTATTTTATTTTAAACATCAGGATGGGAAGGTATAATCAATTCCATACAGTATGATTACTTTACCAGGATGCCTCCTGGACAAGCATCGTATCATTCCAGTCAAAAATTAATTGTTGGCCCAGATGACAACCCAAGAGGGGGGGGGGTGAATTGGGTTCTTTAAAAAATTTAGCCTTTTAAAAATTGTTTGCTTAAGATGAATGAAAGCAAATGCAATGTAAATACAAAGTACAGTGAATAAAACAGAGATAGAGATAGAGTCAATGGAAGCACGGCAAACACAAAGATTTTATAGTGGTTCGGTGTATCCAACACCTACGTCCACTCCCAAGATCCTACTTGGGTCCACACTATAATCTCCTCGATTACAGCCGAGTTGTTTTACAAGTTCACAACTCAAACTTGTTGTTTTACCCGGGATCACAACGAACCCAGCCGGTTTTTCGGGCTCACCAGCACACAACCCAAGACTCAAGCAAAACTAGCTTGACCCGAGGTTAACAACCTCCACTAGTTCAATCCCCTTTGATTGAACTAGGCACAAACAAGTATATAAATGTTTTACAAATTTTCACAGCTCCTTAATGAGCAATATTCAAAGAAAAGTAAATAGGTTTAGAAAAGCCTGATTTGAAGTTGTTTGGCTTTGAGCTTTTCTTCTTTTCTTCTTTTCCTCTTCTCCTTGCTGGGTTGAATCAAGCCTCAGCTCCGATTCTTCACAGTAGATGCAGTTGAGAAGATTGAAAAGTTGGTCTCTTTCTTCTAGATGAGAATCCTCCGATTTTCCTCTATTTGAACGGCTTGGATTCTTCTTTGAGCTTTGTGGAGTGGAAGGTTTTGAACTTGAAAGCTCCTCTCTTGGATATACGGCTCAAGACTTCTCGGATTTTGATTTTTGATTTGTCTATCCGTTTCTATCTCTCTCTTTCTATATTTCAAACGGTTGTTTTTCCCCTTTTTATAGATTTTCCTTTGATTCATTTTTGGGTGGAAATCTAGCCGTTGGAGTGTACCTGGAAGGATTTTCCATTCATAAAAAATAGCCGTTAGATGTCAGAAATCAAAAATATTACCGTTAGAGCTGATCTGGCATTTTTGATTTTTCGTCCAGGTGGGTTGGAGTCGGCTCCAGCTTTTCAGGTGTCGGCTCCGAATCGTTTTTCCATAAATAGTAAATTCTGAGTTCGTCGTGGAGTCGGCTCCGCAAAAAAGTGTCGGCTCGCCGTCGTCAGGTGTCGGCTCCCGAAAACTGAAGGTGTCGGCTCCAGGATGCTCAGAAAAATCATCGCTCTGTTCCAGCATCGGAGTCGGCTCCAGACACAGTAAAGTGTCGACTCCGAAACCTTAGGTGTCGGCTCCAGGTTGTATCAAAAATCAGATTAAAATTGAATTGGCCATGGGGTCGGCTCCAGACTTTCTAGGTGTCGACTCCAAGCTCTGAAACTTTAAAATCTCTGATTTGTATTTGATTCAAAATTCATTTCTTAATTCCTTTAAATTGATCAAATAAATTTAAGTCCTGAAACACTTATAAAATCCATTAGTAATCAAATAAATATACTCAATTCCTTTATTAATCATCAAAATCAATGATGGATCAACAATCTCCCCCTTTTTGATGATTATAAAAACATTGAGTATATGCATAGAATTCTTAAAGAGAATATCAAGGAAGTGATCTTTACGAGTAAGCTCCCCCTGAATAAGGTAGCTTCTCTTATGAAGTTCAAATTCAAATTATTCTTCCTCTTTGATACTTAAGATTTCTTTGTGCATAGACAATTCAATTCAATTATCAATTCATATCAATAACTCAACATCATTAATCAATTAACATTCTCAACTATAATTCTTTCCATATAATTTTCTCCCTCTTAATGCATATACAATTCTAATTCTCTCCCCCTTTTTTGTAATCAACAAAAAGGTAAAGAATATTTTACTGCATCAAAGGATAATTGCATCAAAAAGATAATCAAAAGTCAAATAGAATAAAAACTTTTCATTCATTAATATAAGCTTCACTACATCAACATATTGTCAAGTATTACATAATTCTCTCCCTCTTTTACATTTCATTATATTAACTTCATTACATCAAAATGTAAACAACATTTCAACAAGATTGAACATAAACAACATCAAAAGTTCTTTCTAACTATTCTTGTTAAATGGTCTACTATATTTTTCATTCCATCACATTGAAGTCTAACATAATCTTTTAGTCTCTCATCCACAAATGTGCAAGCTGTTGTGATTTTGTCTTGAAGTTCGGCGTTGCACTTTGAATAAGTTTCACCATCTCCACAAATCTCTTTAAGCTCTTCAAAGATGTTCTTCAAATCACCATTTAAAGATTCTGCGGAGGTGTTGAGAGTTGATTCAATCTTTGCAATCCGATCATCAAGGGAGTAAAGTGATTCTTTTAAATTCATAAATTTACTGTCAAACTCATCCTTCTGAGCTGCAAACAAACTTTTTAATTGCTCCATTTGAAGGTCTGAGAATCCAGTCGAAGAAGTGGATGGTTGATCATAAACTTGTGCAGGTGCAGGAGCAGGAACAGGAGTAGGCTGTGGAGAAGGACCCTAAATGATGGTCCAGCCTCGCAAGGCTCAGAAACTCTCGGCATAGGGGCTCTTTCATCTAGTGTCCTTTCCTATCCCATTGACCATTCACCTTGACAAAACCCATCCGATGCAATGTAGCTAAGCTATAGTAATCTGTGTGCCTTAGGTTCTTGGAAAGTTCATTCTCTTGAATTGGAACCCCTTGGCTCTTGAATACCATAGTTAGTACCATTCCATACGGTAGGGATGATCTCCTTTTCCCTCCAGCTTCTGCCATATAAAAATCATCATTGCTGCCAGATTGATCGGCTGCCCAGTTAGAACACTGTCCATAACCACAATGTCTCGCTCCGAGACATACTCAAACCGACCAGTCTTTGGAAACAAGATCCTACTGCATATATTGTGTAATAATCTTAATTCTAGGGGTAGTTGATTGGCTCTAATTTCTTCAAACTCAGTTACATCCCTTCCTAACATCCTTGAAAGGGCTGCTGACCTATCACTATGCATGTCAGCGGCTAAACCAGTGATCGGGATGCTGAGAAGTTTCCGAGCTTTTGAAAGGTGAGATGAATCCTTTTCCCTTTAACATTGCTTACTAAACCTCCATCCCCTCTAGCCAAATTGAGATAAAATTCTTTTACTAGGGCTGGATAGGTAGGAACATCAAGAGAACACAGCATATCCCAGCCCATTTCCTTCAATTGTCTCCCGATTGAAAAGCCTTCGGATTCAAATAGGTCAAAATCGACTTTTCTACCCATTGTGATGACTCTATCAGCTAGGGTATCTACCTTTGTGGAAGATGTGTTGGGATTGTCGAATCTGTGGACGAATCGCTGCTTGGAGTCGGCTCACGAACGGGACGACGTGCGGACCGCTTTCCCGTAGTTACCGGCGCTCCAACCACTGATTCTCTCCTTTTGGGTGCCATTTGATCTTTGGAAAGGTTCGATTTGGATGGAATTAGAGATGGGGAAGTTTTGGAGAAATTTTGGAAGAGTTTGGTTAGGATTTGAGAAAGTATGAAATGACGAGGTGTCGACTCTGCCCTAATAAATCAACATTTGACTCCCAGGTGTCGACTCCCGCAAAGTCGGGTGTCGACTCCAAATCGCTAACACAGTCAGCGCTCGAACTGGAGTCGGCTCCGAATTCACAGGTGTCGGCTCCAAGGTCAAGGACCGAGAGCGACACAGTCTTAGGTGTCGACTCCTCATTCTGAGGTGTCGACTCCTGAGACAAATTCAGCAAAAAATATATGAGATACAAATGACTGAAACTCGTCAAAATAAATTTATAAAATTTTGATAAAATTATGGAGTATTAAGGATCAAATAGCTCAAATGACTAGATAATTTGTCCTTAAAATAGTGAAGGGAATATCAAGAAATTGATAGAAATTTTAGATTCTCATTCCTTAATGTATCAAAATCAATCCATAGGGTCACATATCCCTAATTCACCTCTAAGATAACAAAATCTTTCTTCACTCAAAGGTTTTGTAAATATGTCAGCTAATTGTTCCTCTGTATTAACATATTCAAGACAAATTTCATTATTAGCTACATGTTCTCTTATAAAATGATATCTAATTTCAATGTGTTTTGTTCTTGAATGTTGAATTGGATTTTTAGTTAGATTTATTGCACTCGTGTTATCACATCTAATTGGTGTTTTGTCGGGGGTTATGCCATAATCTTCAAGTTGTCTCTTAATCCAAAGGATTTGAGCACAGCAACTTCCAGCTGCAACATATTCTGCTTCAGCAGTAGATAATGCAACCGAATTTTGCTTTTTGCTAAACCAAGAGATTAAGTTACATCCTAAGAATTGACATGCACCACTTGTGCTTTTTCTATCCAATTTACATCCAGCATAGTCAGAATCAGAATATGCAATTAAATTTAAGGTTGAGTCTCTAGAGTACCATAAACCTACATTTTTAGTTCCACTTAAATATCTTAAAATTCTTTTTACAGCAATTAAGTGAGATTCTTTAGGTTCAGATTGAAATCTAGCACATAGACATACTGCAAACATAATATCTGGTCTACTAGCAGTTAAGTAAAGAAGAGATCCAATCATACCTCTGTAATGTTTTTGATCTACTTTCTTACCATCTTCATCTTTGTCCAATTTGCACGAAGGACTCATAGGTGTCCCAAGTGGTTTGATTGACTCCATTCCAAATTTCTTGAGCAGTTCTTTTGTGTATTTGGCTTGATTGATGAAGATTCCTTCTTTGCTTTGTTTGATTTGAAGTCCTAGGAAGAAGTTGAGTTCTCCCATCATACTCATTTCAAACTCACCCTGCATTAACTTTGCAAATTCTTGACATAACAAATTGTTAGTAGCACCGAAAAAATATCATCAACATATATCTGTACTACTAATAAATCTTTATCTTTTGTTTTCAAAAATAGTGTTTTATCGACATTTCCTCTTACAAAATCATTTTCAATCAGAAATTTACTTAATCTTTCATACCAAGCCCTAGGTGCTTGTTTCAAACCGTATAGTGCTTTGTGTAATTTAAAAACATGATTTGGAAATTCATGATCTTCAAATCCCGGTGGTTGTTCAACAAAAACTTCTTCATTTATAAATCCATTTAAGAATGCGCTTTTAACATCCATTTGAAATAAATTGATATGCATATGACATGCAAATGCAAGTAACAATCTAATTGCTTCAAGTCTAGCTACAGGTGCAAAAGTTTCATCAAAATCAATTCCTTCTTCTTGATTATATCCTTTTGCAACTAATCTAGCTTTGTTTCTTATTACTATGCCATTTTCGTCTAATTTATTTCTAAATACCCATTTTGATCCTATTACAGAATGATCTTTAGGTCTATCTACTAATGTCCAAACATTATTTCTAGTGAATTGATTTAATTCTTCTTGCATGGCTAACATCCAGTTATTATCTTTTTCAGCTTCTTCAATAGTTTTTGGTTCAATTTGAGATACAAATGCAAGATGATTATTGATGTTTCTCATTGATGATCTAGTTCTTACTCCTTGAGATGGATCACCTATAATTAATTCTCTTGGATGACCATAGGCATATCTCCAATCTCTAGGTAGATCTATATCATTACGATTTCATCAATAACATCAACACTAGGAGAATCATTATCTTTAGCTTCTTGTTCATGATCTGAAGATACATCTATATTTAATTTTTCAATGTCTCTTTCTAGAATGTTTGTATCTTCCTCATCATCAATCTTTTTAGAACTTGATGCTAAAGATTCATCAAAGATTACATGAATAGATTCTTCTACTATTAAGTTTCTCTTGTTAAAAACTCTATAAGCTTTACTTGATGTTGAATATCCTAAGAATATGCCTTCATCAGATTTTGCATCAAATTTTCCTAGGTTATCTTTGCCATTATTATGAATGAAACACTTACAACCAAATGCATGAAAGTAGCTTATGTTTGGTTTTCTATTATTCCAAAGTTCATAAGGTGTTTTCTTAATGATTGGCCTAATTAAAGCTCTATTAAGGATGTAGCATGCCGTGTTTATAGCTTCTGCCCAAAAATATTTTGGTAAGTTGCTTTCACATAGCATGGTACGGGCCATGTCTTCTAGGGTTCTATTTTTTCTTTCAACTACACCATTTTGTTGCGGTGTTCTAGGTGCAGAAAAATTATGATGGATGCCATTTTCTATGCAAAAATTTTCAAATAAATGATTTTCAAATTCAGTGCCATGATCACTTCTTAGAGACACTATGGTGTTGTTTTTCTCATTTGTGACTTTCTTGAAGAATTTCAAAATATCGAGAAAGTCTCATCTTTGTGAGCTAAAAATAACACCCAAGTGTATCTAGAGTAATCATCTACAATCACAAGACCATATTTCTTTCCTCCTAGACTTGTGGTTCTAGTAGGTCCAAAAAGATCCATGTGAAGTAGTTCAAGTGGCCTAGAAGTGGAAACAATATTTTTAGTTTTGAAAGAATTTCTAGTTTGTTTTCCAAATTGACATGCATCACAAATTTTATTATTTTCAAAATCTAATTGTGGAAGTCCTTTTACTAAATCCATTCTAATTAATTTTGAAATAAGGTGTGTGCTTGCATGACCTAATCTACGATGCCACAACCAACCAATCTCATTTATATTAGCATTATTAGCAACTAGGCAATGATTACTTGTAGACAAATTGTCTAAATCAATCAGGTATACATTGCCATTTCTATTTCCAATAAAAACAATGCTATTATCAATGGGATTAGAAACTGTGCATATAGAAGATTCAAATGATACTTTAAAACCTTTGTCACATAATTGACTAATGCTAATTAAATTATGTTTCAAACCATCAACATATAAGACATTTTCAATATATGTGGAGGGAGTTATTTGAATGTTACCAAACCCCAAGATTTGGCCTTTGCCATTGTCGCCAAATGTAACTACTCCTCCTCTTTTGCTTTCAAGGGTGATGAATTGATCCTTGTCACCCGTCATGTGCCTTGAGCAGCCGCTATCGAGATACCACTTTCTCTTTGATCTTTTGGCCGCAAGACACTCCTGCAAAAATAATTAAGTCTTATATTTAGGTACCCAAGCTTTCTTGGGTCCTTCATGGTTAGTAGCATAAACAATTGTTCCTTTAGGAACCCAAATTTTCTTTCCTTTACTATTTATCTTCTTATCTATTTTCTTAAAATTGCATTCAAAAACTTTGTGTCCCTTCTTGTTACAGTAATGACATGTAACATTATCAAGGTTTTGTTCCTTTTTAAAAAAGTTTTTGACAAATTTTTGTTTCAAATTAGGTCTATATCCTAAACCAGCCTTATCATATATAGCTCTTTGATTACTTAACAATAAATTAAGTTTTTCTGAACTATAAGTGAATTTATCAACAATACTTTTATATTTATCAACTTCCTTCTTTAGTTTATCATTTTCATTAGAAATTGATTCTTTTTCTTTAGTCAAATTGTCTTTTTCAGATTTCAGCACTTTAGTTTCTTTATTAAGATTTTCTTTTTCTTCAATCAAAGTTAAATTTTTATTTTTCAAAAACTTATATTTCTTTTTCAAAATTTTGAAATCACCGACAAGTTCATTAAAAGCATCAAATAATTCATCAAAAGCAAATTCATCGCAAGGGTTTTCAGAACTTACCTCATCCTCTTCGTTTGCCATAAAGCAAATGTTAGCAACCTCCTTTTGTTCTTCCTCCGATGAGGATTCATCGCTGTCGCTCCAGGTTGCAACATAGGCTTTCTTTTTCTTCTTGAAAGACTTTTTCAGTTGAGGACAATCATATCTGTAATGCCCCGGTTTCTTACATTCATAGCAAATCAAGGGGTCTTTCTCTTTATCCTTGTCCTTGTCTTTTTCTTTTCTCCTTCCATCTTAGTTCCAAATTTCTTCTTGTGGAAGGGTCTCTTTCTCCTCATGAATTTTTTGAACTTTCTTGCTAGAAGAGCTGTCTCATCATCATCTTCTTCACTATCATTGCAGCTCTCCTCATTTTCAGCAGCCTTAAGAGCTATGGTCTTTTTCTTCTTCACATCTTCTTCTATGTGCTGCTTCATGGTCAATTCATGGGTCATTAGGGATCCTAGAAGCTCCTCTAAGGGTAAGGTGTTGAGGTCCTTTGCTTCTTGGATTGCTGTCACCTTCGCTTCCCACGTTCTTGGAAGTGACCTGAGAATTTTTCGAACAAGTTCAGAGTTAGAATATGTTTTGCCTAAACTTTTCAACCCATTTACAATATCAGTAAATCTAGTATACATGCTAGCTATATTTTCAGTTTGTTCCATGCAAAATAACTCATATTTATGAACAAGAATATTTATTTTGGATTCTTTTACTTGGTTAGTACCCTCATGGGTAACCTCTAATCTATCCCAAATCTCCTTTGCGGAATTACAAGTGGAGATTCTATTAAATTCATTAGCATCTAAAGAGCAATATAAGACATTCATGGCCTTAGCATTGAGCTGTGCCATTTTCCTATCATTATCATTCCAATCCCTTTCGGGCTTAGGAACAATAGTGCCATCAACAACGTGTGTGGGTGTACTAGGTCCATTAGTTATAACACCCCACAATTCATAATCAGAAGCTTGAATGAATATCCTCATTCTTGCTTTCCAATAAGAATAGTTGGAACCATTAAACAAAGGAGGTCTATTTGTAGAATGACCTTCAGCAAATGATCCAACTTGAGTTGCCATTTGGATCTTTAGCTCTTGATCGTGTGATCAAAATCTAATGAGCACTTGCTCTGATACCAATTGTTGGCCCAGATGACAACCCAAGAGGGGGGGGTGAATTGGGTTCTTTAAAAATTTAGCCTTTTAAAAATTGTTTGCTTAAGATGAATGAAAGCAAATGCAATGTAAATACAAAGTACAGCGAATAAAACAGAGATAGAGATAGAGTCAATGGAAGCACGGCAAACACAAAGATTTTATAGTGGTTCGGTGTATCCAACACCTACGTCCACTCCCAAGATCCTACTTGGGTCCACACTATAATCTCCTCGATTACAGCCGAGTTGTTTTACAAGTTCACAACTCAAACTTGTTGTTTTACCCGGGATCACAACGAACCCAGCCGGTTTTTCGGGCTCACCAGCACACAACCCAAAACTCAAGCAAAACTAGCTTGACCCGAGGTTAACAACCTCCACTAGTTCAATCCCCTTTGATTGAACTAGGCACAAACAAGTATATAAATGTTTTACAAATTTTCACAGCTCCTTAATGAGCAATATTCAAAGAAAAGTAAATAGGTTTAGAAAAGCCTGATTTGAAGTTGTTTGGCTTTGAGCTTTTCTTCTTTTCTTCTTTTCCTCTTCTCCTTGCTGGGTTGAATCAAGCCTCAGCTCCGATTCTTCACAGTAGATGCAGTTGAGAAGATTGAAAAGTTGGTCTCTTTCTTCTAGATGAGAATCCTCCGATTTTCCTCTATTTGAACGGCTTGGATTCTTCTTTGAGCTTTGTGGAGTGGAAGGTTTTGAAATTGAAAGCTCCTCTCTTGGATATACGGCTCAAGACTTCTCGGATTTTGATTTTTGATTTGTCTATCCGTTTCTATCTCTCTCTTTCTATATTTCAAACGGTTGTTTTTCCCCTTTTTATAGATTTTTCTTTGATTCATTTTTGGGTGGAAATCTAGCCGTTGGAGTGTACCTGGAAGGATTTTCCATTCATAAAAAATAGCCGTTAGATGTCAGAAATCAAAAATATTACCGTTAGAGCTGATCTGGCATTTTTGATTTTTCGTCCAGGTGGGTTGGAGTCGGCTCCAGCTTTTCAGGTGTCGGCTCCGAATCATTTTTCCATAAATAGTAAATTCTGAGTTCGTCGTGGAGTCGGCTCCGCAAAAGTAAGTGTCGGCTCGCCGTCGTCAGGTGTCGGCTCCCGAAAACTGAAGGTGTCGGCTCCAGGATGCTCAGAAAAATCATCGCTCTGTTCCAGCATCGGAGTCGGCTCCAGACACAGTAAAGTGTCGACTCCGAAACCTTAGGTGTCGGCTCCGAAACTCTAGGTGTCGGCTCCAGGTTGTATCAAAAATCAGATTAAAATTGAATTGGCCATGGGGTCGGCTCCAGACTTTCTAGGTGTCGACTCCAAGCTCTGAAACTTTAAAATCTCTGATTTGTATGATTCAAAAATCATTTCTTAATTCCTTTAAATTGATCAAATAAATTTAAGTCCTGAAACACTTATGAAATCCATTAGTAATCAAATGAATATACTCAATTCCTTTATTAATCATCAAAATCAATGAGTGGATCAACACCAATACTGAGCCTAATATTGGAATTTGAAACCTTGGAACCAAAGGACGATGTGTGTTGGCCCTAAATTGATTTTGATGATCACAAAACAATAAAGTAAGGACTAATTTAGTTATTATGGAGACAAAGATCAATGTAGAAAAATGCAGCTGACCAAAGAATGCTTTCAGATGAATTACAATGTACCTCATTAAGTTAAAATCATATGAATGATTGCTCCTAGCCGTGTGGTTCTCCAACTAGTTAACTGGGCATTTTTCCTAGCTAGCTAAGTTGTCCCTGGCCGAACCACTCCTTGTAATGGTTAACTAGAACTGATAAATAGTCAACTAGGATGGTATGTCTCTTCTCTTGGCTGAAAGGTCTCTCAAAATGGTTACCTGGCCAGCTAGCTATGGCTCCTGTAGATCTCTTCTAGCCATTTGCATGATGGGTTAGTTAACTGAACTTTGAGTCCAGCTAGCTAACAAGCTAACTCTCTCTTGCCTTGGCCGACCTGCTTATGGAATTAGTTAACTGGACTTTGAGTCCAGCTAGCTAACAAGCTAACTCTCTCTTGCCTTGGCCGACCTGCTTATGGAGTTAGTTAACTGGACTTTGAGTCCAGCTAGCTAATAAGCTAACTCTTCTGTGCCTTGGCCGAACTGCTTATGGAAATAGTTAACTGGACTTCTAGTCCAACTAGCTAACAGGCTAAAATACTTTATCTTGTCATGGGTCTCTTGAGCTTAGTTACCTGGAGTTAAACTTCAGCTATCTACTTTTGGCCTGATCATCTCTCCTGGCCGTATGGAACATTGAATCAGTTAACTGGACCTTGGGTCCAGCTAACTAAAGGTTTGTTTCTTATCCCCTCTGGCCGTATGGAATGTGAAATCAGTTAACTGGACCTTGGGTCCAACTAACTAAAGGTTTGAATCTTTCTCGTAACCGTATAAAACTTTGAAATAGTTAATTGGACCTTTAGTCCAGCTAACTATATTGGCATGAATCACTTCCTCTGGCCGTGCTCTTCTTGTGAATAGCTAACTGGACCTTTGGTCCAGCTAACTATCACTTTGCATGACTCCTCTTTAACCGTGCTCCTCATGAAATAGCTAACTGAAGTTTTTCTTCAGCTAGCTAATGGAAAGCAGGACTCATCTATTAGCCATGCCCACTATGAAAACAGCTAACTGAATCTTCAGCTAGCTAATGGAAAGCAGGACTCCTCTATTAGCCATGCCCACTATGAAAACAGCTAACTGAATTCTTAGTTCAGCTAGCTAATGGTTACTCTGGCCGAACTCCTTGGATTAGTTAACTAGAATCAAACTCCAGCCAACTAATATCCATCTCTACTACACCTGGACGAGTTCTTCTCTCTCTATTTTTTCTTAAATTCTATTTTTAGCTAATTGACTTCTGATTTCTTGGAATATGGCAGAGATCTTCCTCCCTCAAATGGATACCAGTGCATTCAATGCTCAAGGAAAATGTTTACAATGGTTATATTTTCTTCCCGTTTTACTTTCCATTAATTTCAATTAAGTCTAACGGATATTTTTTGGAGATGAAATGCTTTAAATAGTTTAAATAGCTGAGTATAGAAGAAGAAGAAGAGAAGAAAGAAATACAAGGAAGAGAGAGCCATTATTGCATATATTCTTGGTTGTTGAAAGGAAGCTCTGTTTTGAAATCGAGAAAGCTTGAAGACCATTGCTGCTCATCCTTGCTGAATCATTAAAGCTTTCGCAAGCATTCAAAGCTTCAGCTACTTCAAAACGTTTCATTTATTGATGAAGATTGTCTATAAAAGTTGTAACGTAATTATTTTGAATATTTACTCAGTTTAGGAGCTCTTTGTTCTTAAATTTTCTGAACATATTTTTTTAAAAGGGTTAGGTTTAACCCTTGGTCATTTGGCTTCCTTGTGCCATGAAATAAGAGGACTAGCCTGGTAAACTAGGGGTTTGGCTTTCTTGTGCCGTGTAACAAGAGGACTAGCCGGGTAAGGCTAGGGGTTGTAATCGTTGGTAATACGATTGGAGTAAAATTTTCAAAGGATTTTTGGGGAGTGGACGTAGGTGCTGGGTTGGCACTGAACCACTGTAAAAATCTCTGTGTTTGATTGCTTGCATTATTTCTATGAAATTGTTGTGTTCACATTACTACATCGCTACCAATTAAAATTTGATAAGCACATATCTGCGTAATTAATTTTTAATACCAATTCACACTCCTCTTGGGTTGCTGCATCTAGGCAACAAGTGGTATCAGAGCAGCATGCTCTTGATTTCTCTTGCTTTAAGTAGCTTGGAGCCAAAGATCGTTAGCAATCTAAATGGGATCTATTTTGACTAAGGGACAGTCAACTAATAGACCATCTTTGTTCAATGGAACAAACTACACTTATTTGAAAGCACGGATAAAAATTTTCATACAAGTACTTGATTATGATCTATGAGGAATCATAATTAATGGACCTCACACATCCACCATCAAGACTAATGGTCTTAACATTCCAAAACCAAAATCGGAATGGGATGAGAAAGATAAGAAATTAGCTCAATTAAATGCAAAAGCTATGAATGTTCTTTACTGTTCACTTGATGTAAATGAGTTTAATCATATTTCTACATGCATGTCTGCTAAAAAAATATGGGATAGACTTGAAGTCACCCATGAGGGTACTAATCAAGTCAAGGAATCCAAGATAAATATGCTTATTTATAAGTATGAATTATTCAAAATGGATTCTGCTGAAAATATCACTGATATGTTTACAAGGTTTACCGATATTATTAATGGACTGAAAAGTTTAGGAAAATCTTATGCTAATGGTGATCTTGTTAGAAAAAATTTAAGATCCTTGCCTAGGTCTTAAGAGGCCAAGGTTACTGCAATTCAAGAAGCAAAGGACCTCAACACACTATCACTTGAAGAGTTAGTTGGTTCCTTGATGACTCATGAGCTTCAGCAATGGCAACACATTGATGAGGATGAGTCAAAGAAGAAAAGAATAATGGTCTTAAAGAGTGCCACTCAAAATGATGAAAGTGAGGAAATAACTAGTGATAGTGAGAAGGATGATAAAATGGTACTTATCTTCAGAAAATTCAAGAGATTTATGTGAAGAAAGAAGCTTAGAGGAAAAAAAAATAACTCACAAAAGGAGAACACAGCAAAGAAAAGGAGAAAGGTGAGCCTACAATATGCTACGAGTGCAAAAAGCTAGGACATATCAGATCAGAATGTCTCCAATTAAAGAAAGGATCCAAAAGAATAAAGAAGAAAGCAATGTTAGCTACTTCGAGCGACAGTGAAGTTACAAGTTTAGAAGATGAAGATAAAACCGAAGTCGCCAATGTATGCTTTATGGCAGATGATAATGAGGTAAGTCCTAGCTTTCTAGATGACTTTACTTTTGATGAACCACATGGTGCATTTTATGAACTGGTTGATGATTTTACAAATTTAATTTCAAAGAATAGAGATTTGAAAATAAAATTAAAGATCTTAATCTTGAAAAAGAAAGAATTTCAAAAGATAATGAATCTTTGCTAAGAAAAATCAAGATTTGAAAAATGAAGTAGACAAATTAAAACCAATTATAGATAGATTTACATTGAGTTCAAAAAATTGAAAATGATACTAAGTAGTCAAAGGGTTAGCTATGACAGAGCTGATCTTGGATATAACCCTTTTGAAAGATAAAAGTTTTAAAAAATCTTTTTGTGCATGCTGATGATTCTACAAAAATTGCATGCTTCAAATGTGGTAAATTAGGACACAAAGCTTATACTTGTCACACACATAATGTTAGAAAAATATGGGTTTCGAAAGGAACTATTTTAACTAACCCAAAAGAACCCAAGAAAGGTTGAGTACCTAAAAGCAAGATTTAAATTTGTGTATGCAGGTGTATCTTGCTACCCGAGCAACTAAAAGAGAATGGTACTTGATAGCGGGTGCTCAAGACACATGATGGGTGATGAATCTCAATTCATCACTTTGGATGCAAAAGATGGAGGTGTTGTTACTTTTGATGATAATGACCAAACAAAAATAATTGGCATTGGCAAAATATGCATCACACATCATGCTTACATCAATAATGTTTTGCTTGTAGATGGACTAAAACATAACTTACTAAGTATTAGTCAATTATGTAACAAAGGATTTAAAGTTACATTTGAATCATCCTTATGCATTATTATAAATCCTGCTGATAAATGCATAAAATTTGTTGGTCATAGACATGGTAACATATATATTGTTGATTTAAATGATTTGTATGATCAGAATGTTGATTGCCTAGTTGCTATGAATAATAAAACTTATAATAGTTGCTATGGCATCATAGGTTAGCTTATGCAAGCATGGATTTATTGTCTAAATTGATCAAAAAAGATTTAGTGAATGGTTTGGCAAAACTTGTTTTTGAAAAAAATAAGATTTGTGATGCTTATCAATTTGGAAAACAAACCCGAGTATCTTTTAAATCAAAAAATTTGGTTTCAACCACTAGACCTTTGGAGCTCTTGCATATGGATTTATGTGGTCCTACAAGAACAACTAGTCTAGGAGGAAAAAGATATGGTTTTGTTATGATCGATGATTTTTCATGATTTACATGGGTTTTATTCTTGGCTAGCAAAAACGAAGCATTTCTCTCATTTCAAAAATTATTTAAAAGAATTACAAATGAAAAGAGTTCTTCTATTTTATCGATACGGAGCGGTTATGGAAAAGAATTTGAAAATCAATCTTTTAAAATTTTTTGTAATAAAAATGGCATTGAGCATAATTTTTCTGCACCTAGAACACCCTAACAAAATAGAGTAGTAGAAAGAAAGAACAGAACCTTAAAAGAAATAGTCCGTACCATATTATGTGAGAGCAATCTCCCAAAGTATTTTTGGGCTGAAGCTATCAACATAGCATGTTATGTTTTAAATCGTGCATTAATTAGACCTATTTTGAAAAAGACCTCATATGAACTTTGGGAAGGAAGAAAATCAAACATCAGTTATTTTTATGTTTTTGGTTGCCGATGTTTTGTTTTAAATAATAAAAAATCAAACCTTAATAAATTTGTTGCCAAATCTGATGAAGGCATTTTTTTTGGTTATTCTTTACACAGTAGAGCTTTTAGAGTATTCAATAAAAAGACTTTAGTAGTTGAAGAATCAATTCATGTTATATTTGATGAATCTAATGATCTTCCATTAAGGAAGAGAAAAGGTATGAATGATGCAGATGAAATTGAAGATCAACTCCAAGATATCACCTTGGAAGATAAGGACTCAGACACACAAGAGGTACATAAAGAGAATGACATTAACTAACCTGAAGCATCACAAGATAATGATGAGTTAGAAAGAGGATGGAGGTACGTTCACAATCACCCTAAAGAACAAATTATAGATGATCCATCTTAAGGTATTAGGACCAGATCATCATTTAGAGATACTTATAATAACTTAGCCTTTGTATCTAAAATTGAACCTAAATGCTATGATGATGCTAAAGATGATGTTGATTGGATAAATGCCATGCATGAGGAACTTCATCAATTTGAAAGAAATAATGTATGAACTCTTGTTACTAAGCCTCATGATCATCCAATTATTAGGACTAAATGGGTATTTAGAAACAAATTGGATGAACATGGAAATATAATTAGAAATAAAGCAAGATTAGTAGCTAAGGGTTATAATCAAGAAGAAGGTATTGATTTTGATGAGACTTATGCCTTTGTTGCTAGATTAGAAGCTATTAGATTACTTCTTGCTTTTGCTTGCTTTATAAATTTTAAATTGTATCAAATGGATGTTAAAAGTGTTTTCTTAAATGGATACATTGTTGAACAAGTTTTTGTGGAACAGCCACCTGGTTTTGAAAATTACTTGTTTTCAAACCATGTATTTAAGTTGAACAAAACTTTATACGATTTGAAACAAGCTCCCCGGGCTTGGTACGAAAGATTAAGTAAATTCTTGATTGCTAATGATTTCATTCGAGGAAATATGGATACAACTCTATTCATTAAAAGATAAAACGAAGATATACTAATTATTTAAATCTATGTGGATGATATCATTTTTGGTGCTACTAATGACTCTTATTGCAAGGATTTTGCAAAGCTTATGCAGGGGGAGTTCAAGATGAGCATGATGGAAGAGCTAAATTATTTTCTCGGACTTCAAATTAAACAAGATAAAGAAGGGATCTTCATAAGCTAATCCAAATACATCAAGGAAATAATCAAGAAGTTTGGCATAGAGACATCTAAGAGTATCGTTACCCCTATGAGCTCATCTTGTAGACTTGATTTAAATAGTACTAAAAAATCTATTGATCTAAAACTTTATAGAGGCATGATAGGATCCTTATTGTATTTAACTACAAGTAGACCTGATATGCTATTTAGTATTTTTATGTGTACTAGATTTCAAGCAAATCCTAAAGAATCACACTTGCTTGCTGTTAAAAGGATTTTTAAATATTTAAGTGGAACTATAAATTTAGGACTTTGGTATGACAAACAATCTAGCATTGACTTAATAGGATACGTAGACTCAGATTTTACAAATTGTAAATTGGACAGAAAATCAACTAGTAAAACTTGTCAATTTTTAGGTGTCAACTTAGTCTCCTAGTTTAGCAAGAAGCAAACTTCAGTAGCATTGTCTATGGTCGAGGCCGAATACATTGCAGCTGGAAGTTGCTGTTCTCAAATCTTATGGATTAAGCATCAGCTAGAAGATTATGGCATCAAACAAAAAGGCATTCCGATAAAACGTGATAACACTAGCGCAATCAATCTGACCATGAATCCCATCCAGGATTTTAGGACTAAACACATAGAAATTAGACATCATTTCATTAGGGATCATGTGAATAATGGTGATGTTGCAATTGAATTTTTATGTACTGAAAAATAACTAACTGATATTTTTACTAAACCTCTTGAAGAATCTAAGTTTTATGAAATTAGAAGGGAACTTGGTATGATTGATCCTTTGTTCAGTAAGTTAGCTTGAGTAATTATTTATTTTCATGCTCCTCAAAATTATATTTGAAAAACATGTTAAACATTAGTTCATATATTATTCATGCATAAAACCACTCTTGCACCAGCTAACCATTAAGCTAGCTATCTTGTGTTGCATGACTCTATATTGACCCATTTATTGATTTTGATGATTAACAAAAGCCATGAGTATATTCCCTATGATACTAATGAGATTGATAAGTGTTTTAGGAATTTAGAAAGATTAAGTATTTATAATTCATACAAAAATAGGCTTGAATCAATTTTTAATGGTATGCGTCAAAGTTCAGAGTTTAGAGCCGACTCCATAAGCATTAGAATAGACTCCGGAGCGTATCGGAACTGTTTGGCACATTCGGCACAGTTTAGAGTCGACACCAAGCAAATTAGAGCTGACTCTAACCTGAGTTACAGTGAACTATCTTTCTGCTTTGGATTTTAGAGCCGACACCAGCAGAATTAGAGCCAACTCTAACCCGAGAACAGATACTGCATTTTTCGGGACACTGTTAGAGTCGACTACAAGGATATTAGAGCCGACTTCAGCTCGCATTGTGTCGACCCCATAGAAATTCAAAGCCGACTCCATAATGAACATTTTCTTTCTATTTTGGGAAATCCGACTTAGAGCCGACACCTGGCCAGATTAAAGCTGACTCTAATCTGTCAGAGGTGACTTTCAGATTTGTCAAAAACGTCTCCAACAGTCATATTTCTTCACCTACTCTTCAACGGCTCTTTGCCTGTGCGTGTTGAACTAATCCACAAGTACTCTCAACGGCTACTTTGCATCAAAAACATGGATTAAGAGAGATTATAAAAGGGCATTCTGACTGTTCAAAAACAAGAGAAGAAAATAGAGGAAAATAGAGAAATTTCAAAGAGGGAAAACTCTGATTCAAAGTCTAATTGTGCAAAAAAGATAGAAGAGAAATCCAAAATCTTTCAAAGATCAAATCCTAAGGATTTCCATCAATTAGAAGAAGAAAAGCAAGAGCCCTAGTTCTTCATGAGGCTAAGTTCAATCTTGAGAAAGATCATTCAGAAGAGAAGAGAAAAAGGAGAAAAGAAGAAAAGCTCAACATCAAACAGCTTCTAATTAGGCTTTTCTATTCTCATTTTTATTTATATTGTTTATCTGCTCATTTGAAGAGCTTTTATATTGTTGTAATCATTTACTTGATTCCTTTATTTTTTGATTCAATCAGGGGATTGAATCAGGTGAGGTAGTTGACCTCGGGCAAGCTAAGATTAGCTTATGTTAGGTTGTGTGCTGGTGAACCTGTGAAAACTGGCTGGGTTCGTTGTGATCCAGTTGTAAAACAACAAGTTTGAGTTGTGATCTTGCAAAACAACTCTGCTATAATAAGGGTGATTATAGTGCATACCCGAGAGTTGCTTGGGAGTGGATGTAGATGTAGCTGACACCGAACCACTATAAATCCTTTGTGTTTGTCATGCTTATCTCTTCTCTCTTTCTTTCTAATTTACATTGTGTTTAGCATTCATAGCATCACACTCTTTACACTTTACTTATGCACATTCATCTTGGGAAATTAATTTTAATTGTAAAATTTTTAAAGAACCCAATTCACCCCCCTTCTTGGATTGTCATCTGAGCCAACAATTGGTATCAAAGCTAATACTCATCTTTGCTTGATCTAACAATCAAGAGCTAAAGATTCAATGGCAGCTCAAGTTGGTTCTTCTTTTTCTGAGGGACAATCCACAAACCGACCACCTTTGTTTAGTGGCACAAACTATTCATATTGGAAAGCTAGAATGAGGATTTTCATTCAAACTTTAGACTATGAGTTATGGAGTGTCATTATCAATGGTCCTAGCACTCCCACACACTTAGTAGACGGATCCATTATTCCTAAGCCCGAAAGGGATTGGAATGAAAATGATAGAAAAATGGTTCAGCTCAATGTCAAGGCCATGAATGTTCTATACTGCTCTTTGGATGCAAATGAGTTTAATAGAATATCCACTTGCATCTCAGCCAAGGAAATATGGGATAGGTTGAAAGTTACTCATGAGGGTACCAACCAAGTTAAGGAATCAAACATTAACATTTTGGTGCATAAATATGAACTTTTTAGCATGGATCAAAATGAATCTATTACATGCATGTATACTAGATTTACTGATATAGTAAATCGATTAAAAAGTCTTGGTAAGACCTATACTAACTCTGAATTGGTACGAAAAATTCTTAGGTCTCTTCCAAGAGCATGGGAAGCTAAAGTGACAGCTATCCAAGAAGCCAAAGATCTAAACAATCTACCTTTGGAGGAGCTACTTGGATCTCTTATGACCCATAAGCTTACAATGAAGCAACATCAAGAAGATGATGTGAAAAAGAAGAGGATTGTTGCACTCAAAGCTGCAGAAAATGAAAAGAGTAACAGCAAAGAAGATGAAGACAATGATGAGACCGCTCTCCTTGCGAAGAAATTCAGAAAGTTTATGCAAAGAAAAAGACCCTTCCATAAGAGAAAAATTGGTATTAAAATGAAAGAAGAAAAAGAAAAGGATAAGGATAAAGAGAAAGATCCCTTGATCTGTTATGAATGCAAAAAACCAGGACACTTCAGATCCGAATGTCCTCAACTTAAGAAGGGATACAAAAAGAAGAAGAAAATGTATGTTGCAACTTGGAGCGACAGCGAGGAATCTTCATCCAAAGATGATCAACAAGAGGTTGCCAACATATGTTTCATGGCAAATAATGAAAATGAGGTAAATTCTGAAACCCCCAATGATGATTTTACTTTTGATGAACTATATGATGCTTTCAATGAATTGTTTAGCGATTTCAAGATTTTAAGAACCAAAAACAAAACCTTGAAAACTGAAAACTTAGATCTTCTTAAAAAGAAAGATGAACTTGTTCTTGAAATTGAAAATATAAATTTTGAAAAAAAAAATATACTAAAAGTAAAAGAATCAATTTCTACTGAAAATATAAATTTAAAGAAAGAAATTAAAAATATAAAAATATTGTTGATAAATTTACTAATAGCTCAGAGAAGCTTAACATACTTTTAAACAATCAAAGAGCTATTTTTGATAAAGCTGGTTTAGGGTATAGACTACACATGAAACAAAAATTTGTTAACAATTTCTTCATAAAGAAATCAATCAAAAACAATATTTTCGGTTACTATTGTGGCATAAAAGGACAAAAATCTTATGAATGTAATTACAAAATATCTCATAAGAACATAAGTCATAAAGGTAAGAAAATTTGAGTTCCAAAAGGAACTATGTTTATTGCTATTAACCATGAAGGACCCAAGAAGGCTTGGGTACCTAAACAAAAGATATGATTGCTTTGCAGGAGTGTCTTGCGGCCAAAAGATAAAAAGAAAATGGTATCTTGATAGCGACTGCTAAAGATACATGACGGGTGACAAAGAGCAATTCATCACCCTTAAAGCTAAAAGAGGAGGAGTAGTAACATTTGGAGATAATGGTAAAGGCCAAATCATGGGCTTTGGTAAAATTCAGATCACTCCATCCACTTTTATTGAAAATATCATATATATAGATGGATTAAAGCATAACTTGATTAGCATTAGCCAACTTTGTGATAAAGGTTTCAAAATTTCCTTTGAAGCTTCTATCTGCACTGTATCGAATCCCATTGACAATAGTATTATATTTATTGAAAATAAAAATGGTAATGTATACTTAATTAATTTGGACGATCTGTCTACTAGTAACCATTGCCTAATTGCTGATAATACTAAGGTAAATGAGATTGGATAGCTATAGCATCGTAGACTAGGTCATGCAAGCACACACTTAATTTCAAAATTGCTTAGAATGGAATTAGTTAAAAGTCTTCCAAAATTAGATTTTGAAAATAATAGAATTTGTGATGTATGTCAATTTGAAAAACAAACTAGGAATTCTTTCAAATCTAAAAATATTGTTTCCACCTCTAGGCCACTCGAGCTACTACACATGGACCTTTTTGGACCTACTAGAACCATTAGTATAGGAGGAAAGAAATATGGTCTTGTGATAGTAGACGATTACTCTATATTCACTTGGGTATTGTTTTTAACTCACAAAGATGAGACCTTCTCAATATTTCTGAAATTCTTCAAGAAAGTCACAAATGAGAAAAACATCACCATAGTGTCTCTTAGAAGTGATTATGGAACTGAATTTGAAAATCATTTATTTGCAAATTTTTGCATTGAAAATGGCATTCATCATAACTTCTCAGCACCTAGAACACCTCAGCAGAATGAAGTTGTAGAAAGAAAAAATAGAACTCTAAAAGACATAGTCCGTACCATGCTATGTGAAAGCCAACTCCCAAAATATTTTAGGACGAAAGCTATAAACACAGCATATTACATCCTAAATATAGCCTTAATTAGACCAATCCTTAAGAAAACTCCCTATAAATATAGCATAATAGGAAACCCAACATTGGTTATTTTCATGCATTTGGTTGTCGATGTTTCATTCATAATAATGGTAAAGACAATCTTGGAAAGTTTAATGCAAAATCAGATGAAGGTATATTCTTAGGATATTTCACTTCTAGCAAAGCTTATAGAGTATTCAATAAGAAGTATCTGATTGTAGAAGAGTCAATTCATATAGTGTTTGATGAATCTTTAGCATCAAATTTTGAAAAGATAGACGATGAGGAAGATACTAATTTACTTGAAAGAGATCTTAAAAAATTAAATATCGATGTATCTTCTAATCATGAATCAGAAGCTAAGGATGATGACTCACCTAAGGATGATGGTATTGATACTACTCGTAATGATGTAGATCTACCTAGAGATTGGATATATGCTTATGGTCATCCAAAGGACTTAATCATAGGCGATCCATCTCAAGGTGTAAGAACTAGATCATCAATGAGAAATATCAGTAATCATCTTATATTTGTATCTCATATAGAACCCAAGATAATTGAGGAAGCCGAAAAAGATAGTAATTGGATGCTAGCTATGCAAAAGGAATTAAATCAATTCACTAGGAATAAAGTATGGACCCTAGTTGATAGACCCAAAGATTATCCAGTTATAGGATCCAAATGGGTATTTAGAAATAAATTAGATAAAAATGACATTGTTATTAGAAATAAAGTTAGATTAGTTGCAAAAGGATATAATCAGGAGGAAGGAATTGATTTTGATGAAACATTTGCACATGTTGCTAGATTAGAGGCCATTAGGTTATTACTTGCATTTTCATATTGCATAAATATTAATTTATTTTAAATGAATGTAAAAAGTGCATTCTTAAATGATTTTATAAATGAGAAAGTTTTTGTTGAACAACCATCTGGTTTTGAAGATCATGAATTTTTAATCATGTTTTTAAACTACACAAAGCACTTTATGGTTTAAAATAAGCACCTAGAGCTTGGTATGATAGGTTAAGTAAATTTTTAATTAAAAATAATTTTTATAGAGGAAATGTTGATAAAATCTTATTTTTGAAAAGAAAAGAAAAAGACTTACTGGTAGTACAAATCTATGTAGATGATATTGTATTTGGTGCTACTAACAATCTTCTTTGTCAAGATTTTGTAAAGTTAATGAAGGGGGAATTTGAAATGAGCATGATGGGAGAATATAACTTCTTCCTTTGACTTCAAATCAAACAAAAAAGAGAAGGAATTTTATCAACCAAACAAAGTACACTAAAGAAATTCTTAAGAAGTTTGGTATGGAATCAGTTAAACCTCTTGGCACACCTATGAGTCCTTAATGCAAACTCGATAAAAATGAAGATGGTAAGCAAGTAGATCAAAAATATTATAGAGGTATGATTTGTTCCCTACTTTATTTAACAGCTAGTATACTTGATATTATGTTTGCTGTATGCTTATGTACTAGATATCAGTCTGAACCTAAAGAATCTCACTTCATTGCTATAAAAAGAATTCTTAGATATTTAAATGGAACTAAAAATGTAGGAGTATGGTACTCTAGAGATTCAATATTAAATCTGATTGCATATTCTGATTCAGATTTCGCTGGTTGTAAATCGGATAGAAAAAGCATAAGTGGTGTATGCCAATTCTTAGGCAGTAACTTAATCTTTTGGTTTAACAAAAAATAAAATTCAGTTGCATTATCAACTGCTAAAGCTAAATATGTTGCAGCTAGAAGTTGATGTGCTTAAATTTTTTAAATTAAGCGACAACTTGAGGATTATGGTATAACACTTGATAAAACTCTAATTAGATGTGACAACACTATTGCGATAAAAAATCCTATTCAACATTCAAGAACTAAACACATAGAGATAAGACACCATTTCATTAGAGAACATGTAGCTAATAATGATGTTTGTCTTAATTATGTATGTACTGATGAACAATTAGCTGACATATTTACAAAATCCTTAAGTGAAGAGAGATTTTGTTATCTTAGAGGAGAATTAGGAGTTTGTGATCTATCAGAATGATTTTAAATCTCCTAGGAATGACTATCTAGAATTCAATCATTTTCTTGAAGATCCTCTTATGATTCTAAGGAAAATTTATCTAGATATTTGAACTTCTTGATTTACCAAATTCTAAGGAAGATTTATCTAAAGTTTTATAATCATTTTGACAAGTTTTAGATTCTTTGAAACTCTCATTTTTCACTGAAACTGTCTTGGAGCCGACACCATTTATGTTGGAGTCGACTCTAATTTTATGTGCTCTCTGTCTGAGTTTTTAGAGCCGACACCTGCTACTGCAGAGCCGACTCTACTTTGGGCGCTGACTGTGTTAGCAATTTAGAGCCGACACCTCGCTTTGCGGGAACCGACTCTAAGTTATCCCCGTTCGATTTATCTAAGGCAGAGTCGACACCTTCTTATTTCTATCCGACTCCAATCCACTCCAAGTCCCTCTCCACTTGTCCCAAACCCCAAAATCTTTCGAATCCATCCTCTCTTGACGTCTAATGGCACCCAAGCATCGTGCATCCACCATTAGAGTGACTGTTACCATCGAGAGGAGGACCGCTCGGCGTCCGATGAGACAACCTTCTCCGAGCTCATCTTCCACCTCTTCTTCCTTGACTCCTAGCTTGATTCCCTCTCCACTCTCACCCCAGATCGACCTCTTAGTCGGGAAGGCCATTACCACTAGAAGAAAGGTCGATTTCAACTTCTTTGATGTGGAAGGATTTACTCTAGGGAAGCAACTAAAGGATATGGGTTGGAAAAAGGTATGCTCACTCGACGTCCCTATCTACCCTAGTTTAGTGAAAGAATTCTATCACAATCTTAATAGAGGAGATGGTGGGATTGTTAGCTCTGTTAGAGGAACTTGGATTCACCTAACCTCTGAAATTTTAGAAAATTTGTTGAAAATTCCTGTGATTGGTATGATTGCTATCTCACACAGTGAAAGAGGAGAAGGACTATCAAGGATATTAGGAAATGATATGATAAATTTTGAGGAAATAAGTGCAAATCAATTACCTTTGGAATTAAGACTGTTACATAACATTTGCAGTAGGATTTTATTTCCAAAGACTAGAAGATTTGAATATGTTTCTGAAAGGGACATAGTTGTTATGGACTGTGTAGTCACGGGACACCCCATCAATTTAGCTGGAATGATGATTGGATATATGGTTAAGGCCAGTAGAAAGAAAAGATCCACTTTGCCATATGGAATGATTTTGACTTTAGCTTTTCAAAGTCAAGGTGTAAACTTTTTGGAAAATGAGCCACTAAAGAAATTGAGACATACGGATTACTATAACATTGCTACACTTCACCGTATGGGATTCAAGAAAGTGAACGGTCAATGGCAAAGGAAAGGACATGGAGAAGAAAGGGCGGCTGAAGCTGATACTGCAGTCCCTGGTCCTTCGAAGGCTGGACCATCTATGAGACACTCTTCACCTGGACCAAGTAGTTTGGCACCCCCAGCGACACCAGCAGCTACAACAACCTTTGTCCAAAATTCTTTTAAATTTTCTGATAGGCAGATTGAGCAGCTCAAAGCTCTGTTAGTAGACCATGAAGCTAAAATTAAAGATGATGTAAGAAATCAACTTTTGGGAATGAGGCAGCTATGCTACTCTTTGGAAGAAAAAGTCAATGAGATTGAGTCATCAATTAGTACATCTTCTGATGCCCTGAAGACTGATCTAAAATTGATATTTGACAAAATTAAGGACATTGGAGGTGACTCTGACACTTATTCCAGAAGTAATGCAGAGCTTCAAGAGAAAATCATGGCAGCTGCTTCTTTAATTGAGGTAATGCTTAATGACTTTATGAAAGTTCAAGAAAACGGAATGGGACAGATTCTGGCAGAACTTAAGAAGATTCTGAGATGATAATTTCTCCTAGCCAAGCCAAGTCAATTCTACTTCAATCCAATCAACTTCAATATATCTCAAGCTATCTTTATATTTTAAGTTTAGTTTGTATCTAGGACAAACTTATCATTTTGCCTAGAATGTAATTAGAATCAATGTATCTTCTTATGATTATCTTGTCTTAACATTATGTTTGATACTTTGTGATGACGCTCGATCACCAGTCTTGAACGTCGGAAGAAGAGAGCTGCTTAATCCATGAATCCACGCCTGGTCAGATGGCCTGCAAAAATGTCCCAAGACCAGAGGGGTGCTCCGGTGGGGACCCTCCGATGCTCAAGTCAACAACCAGGGTCACAGCTGAGGGAGAGCTCAGACGAGCTCTTCTTGAGAAAAAATGAGTCCTCAGAAAGGGGGAATCCCTCTCTGAGTATCAGGATAGAGAGCGTATCAGTTTGTGTACCTTGTTTCTGAGTGGACTTACCCTTTTATAGGGAGTTGACACCTGCACAACCACGTGGAGTTCCATGAGAAAGGAATGTCCGTGGGGTTCATGAGGGTTGCGTGAGTCTGGGCCGGTTGGTGGGTCCTGTCCTATTGGAGAGGGAGAAAAATGGCGGTTGGTGAGCTACGTCCCATCAGTCAGTGGAGCTACCGGATAGTTAGGTCTGGTCCCATCAATGGAGCGGATAGTGGGTGGTTGGATCTGGTTGTGTCAGACGGTGCGGGTCAGAAGGATGGCGGCTTGAACAGCCAGGACCATCCTGGGGCCAACTTGGGAAAGTCGGGACTGGCTGGGACTGCCTTGACTCTCCTGAGGGCGCCGAGGCTGAGCAGGGCCGACTCGGCCGACCTGAAGATGTCGGGGCAGGGCCGACCAGGGATGGTCGGGATCGACTCGGCTGACTGGGAGATGCTGGGGCCAAGCGAGGCCGACTTGGGGAAGTCAGGGTCGGGTCGGCCGGCTTCGAGATGCTGGGACTGAGCAGGGCCGACTTGGGGAAGTCGGGGCTGAGCTGGACCGACTAGGAGATGCCGAGGCCAAGCAGGGCCGACTTGGAGAAGTCGGGGCCAGCTCGGCCGACTTGAAGATGCTGGGGCCGAGCGGGGCCGACTTGGAGAAGTCGGGGCCGGCTCGGCCGACTGGAAGGTGCTGGGGCCGAGCGGGGCTGACTTGGGGAAGTTGGGACTGGCTCGGCCGACTGGGAGGTGCCGGAGCCGAGCGGGGCCGACTTGGGGAAGTCAGGGCCGGCTCGGCCGACTGGGAGGTGCCGGGGCCAAGCGGGGCCGATTTAGGGAAGTCGGGGCCGGCTCGGCCGACTGGGAGGTGCCGAGGCCAAGCAGGGCCAACTTGGGGAAGTCGGGGCCAGCTCGGCCAGCTTGGAGATGCTAGGGCGGGGCCACCTTAAGCTTTTGATTTTGCCATAATTGCCCTCGTGGCTACGTCAGCCACATCAGATGCCCCCCTAAGCGCGAAGGACCACGCGCCTGCTGCCCTTTGGGCAAGAGGGGTGTAAAAATTCAAAAAATGATTACTCTCTAGTGTGCTTTTAATAGCTTGGTAAGCTGGCGCATCATCCCAAGGCAGTGTCGCTTCGCAGATCTTTCACAATCATGCGATAGGTGGGGGCTGACGTCGACGCCGGATGCACTGAGAAAAGCGCCCATCGAGGAATGGAAAAAGGCGGAGGTTATTATTGTTTCCTCGTTTTCTATGCCCTGCGATTGGTCGGGGATCATGCTCCTCGGGGTGAATCGAGGTGGCACATCTCGGGCGCAGGCGAGATTTTCGGCGAATAGCTCATGGCGCAATAGAAGAGCGCCACGTGGCGGGGCCTCGATTACCGTCATTTGGAAATGGGGGTATAAAAGTGCCCCAAGGGCTTGGGGAAAGCTTTTACATTGCCATTGCTTTCTTTCAGCTTTCCCTCTCCTGAGTTCTTCTGCAACTTGAGCCCTTCTGTCTTCGAATTCCTTTTGATTTTCAGGTTAGTTTCATCCTTCATTTTCACGCATGGACTGTCGTGCCATTAGGGAGGGTAAGAGGCCCATGGTAGAGTCTTCCCATTCCGATAGTGAAGACCAAACCTCTTTAGCCCATCAGGTGCCTCGGCCGGTGGGCAGAATCATCATCCGCGATCGACCGACGGCGACCGGACCTCCGCCTACCTCAGCCTCCCCTATTAGGGCAGTTCCTGTGTCCTCTCGCCGTCCGGACAACCTTCGGCGGTGAGTCTTGATCTAGCAGGCCTATCAGGAGTGGCCTCAACCGTGACCCCTGAATACGTAGAGGCCATTAGGGCTAAGTACATGGTCCCCAACTTCATCCGCCTGTTCGCGTCAGGGCCTGAAGATAGAGTGACCTCCGTCCACCCTGGTCAGGTCGCTCTATACGAGGAGTTCTTCAGGTGTGGACTGCGCCTCCCTTTTCACCCTTTCTTCCTGAACCTCTTAGATAGGTATAGATTAGTGCCGGCGCAGTTGACTCCGAATTCAATTCGGATCATCTGTGCTTTTGTCATTCTTTGCTACTTCCAGGAGGTTCGGCCAGGGTTATCACTGTTCCGGGCTTTCTATAAGCTCTGCCGGCAAGGTGAGGAGGCTTGGTGGGCATTCACTGCCAGGCCGGGTAGGGCCTTCCCCCTAGGTCTCCCATCCAAAATTAGGGGGTGGAAGCCTCGATTCCTCTTTGCCCACGTCGAGGGGGTGAGGGCCGACTGGAGGGAGCCGGACACCAGCTCCAACGATAACTCCACCGTGGGGGAAAGGGATAGGGAGCTCTTCACCCAATTGTCCAACTATCAGATCCCTGGCTACAAGGAACTCCTATCCGAGGAGAACCTGATAGAGGCTGAGTTGGCCCCAACAATTAGTGAGCACGATGTCTGATTCCTTCTGTCTCGACCGGAAGATTACTGTATAATGTTGCTAACATTCATCGTTTTTGGGTGCAGTGATGAAGTTTCCCGTCGGCGCGTTCAAAGCTGCCCTGAAGCAAAAGAGGCTGGCAGCTGGCGAGTCAGCAAAATCGGCGAAGATGGCTCAAAGAAGAGAGCAGTTCGAGCCGGTTCGGGCTACCAAAGCCCCTGAAGCTCCAACGTCTGCGGAGGAGCCGGCCGCGGAAATGCCGACTGGAGACGTGGTCCTGAGGCCGGCCGGGACCGAGGTAGAGGAGGGAGAGATTCTGGTCACCACTGAAGCAGCCATGGTGATTGTGGATCTTGAAGAGGAAGCCCCTGCTGCCGCTGACGTGCCCGAGGCGGGGCAGGTTACAGTTGCTGTCAGCCCTCCGGCTGCCGCAGAGCAGGAGACGGAGAGTGCTCCCCCAACTGCCAGAGAGGGGGAGCCAGTCACCAAGGGGCCCAAGGCTAGGACGGAGGCGACCAGGAAGCAGAGGGATGGGCCAGAGAGCTCATCCCAATGATCAGTGCGCCGCCCGACTCGCCCTCGGGTTGAAGGTCCGCAGGAGGGGCCGGCGCGGTCGGCGCCCATGTTCAATTCAATAGCGGACGCCGGGCAAGCCGCTCGTCTTCTATCAAGAGTTTGGACTGCCGAGTCCGCTGAGGAAATGCGGGGGCAAAGCCACTCCATAATTTTGGACATGGTGATGGTCTCCATCATCCAGGTAACTTTCTGAGTTTTCTTCATTTCTGAATACGTTTTGTGATGCCTTAATTTTTCTTGCAATTAACACATACTCCTGCTGCATATGGCCAATGGCGCGATTGGCCTTCGCGAAGCGCTGTCTCATTCCTCGGACACGCTCATGAAGGCCATAGCGTGGGCTAAGAAATATAAGAAGGAGAGCACGGCGCAGTCCCAGAGCCTTGCCCGGCTTCATCAGGAGGCCAAGGCTCGGGAGGAGAACCTAGGCGGCCAAATAAGGGAGGCGAAAAGTTGGGCCGAAGCTGAAAGTGGCCGGGCATCCACGGCCGAGGCCAAATTGGAGCTGGTCTCGGACAGACTGAAGGCCGCTGCATAGCGAAATGAGGGGCTGGTTCGCCAGCTCCAAAATGCCGAGAAGGAGTTCGAGGTGGCATGGGAAGAGGCACACGCCGCCGTGCAGAGATCCATCGCCGCAGAAAGGGCGGTGACCGAGGCAAGCCAAGAGAAGGCCGGGGCGGTGGCCTATGCTGACGAGGCTAGTACCCATGCCGAGGAGGCCGAGAGCCAAGCCTGGGAGGCTGAGGCGCAAGCCAAGGAGGCTGAGGCACGAGCCAAGGAAGCTGAGGCTAGGGCACAGCGGGCTAAGACGCAAGCCCAGGAGGCCAATGCCAGGGCTCAGCAAGCTGAGGCTGGGGCGGGACAGGCCATAACCAACTATAAGTCCTCGCCGAAATTCGGGAAGGAAGTCCTCGAGGCCAGCCTTGATGCCTATGTTAAGGGCTTCGACATGTGCAATTGTGCAAAACTAAGGTGTCCGCGGCTCTTAAAATCGATATCGCTGAGCTCGAGGGGATCCGCCCTAAGGAATCTGACGAGGAGCCGGCTGAGGAAGAGGACAACGAGAGAGAGATGGGCCAAAGCGAGCCCTGAAGAATTGTTGTTTCTTCTTTTTCCCTTTTCTTTTTGTAACCGGCCTTGGGCCAAATTTTGTACTTCAATTTCATTATTAATGTAGAAAATCCTTTTGTGAAGATGTTTTTGCACTTTGTCTTGCTTGTTTCTTCTTTCCTCTGGGTCGAACGTTTTATCATGCAACTAACGACAAGGCGGGCCCATACCTGTTAATGAGGAGGACCTTTCCTTCTGAGATGTTATCTATTTCTGAGCATTGCGCACATTGACGACGCCATGGCCGGATCGCAGCCCCAGATTTGCCAATGTTTGGATGCGTCTTTGAGGGATATACCAGTCGCGTAGGAAATTACTAAAGATGTCTTGAGTTGTCGCAGGCCGTTTGAAGGGAGATTCGTCAGTGCCCGAATCTTCTAAGGGCTTGGAACGATCCGAGGGCAAATTAGTGCCGAGAGCAACTTGAGGGTGTCGGGGGCTGACTGGAGCTTGACCGAGAAAAGTCTGGGCCGACTGGGAGACCCTAAGGGCCAAGCGGGGCCCTTTAGGACCATCTCGGCCAAGTGGTGTCCCATAGGCCGCGATGCTGGCGAGCTCCTTTAGAACCACCTCGGGGGTTTGTGTGCTGCCCGAGGGGTGACTCGATCGGGTATGAAGCCTTTAGGGTCTTAACCGACTCGAGGGCACCTCCGTGCTAGGGCCGAGTGGTGTCCCATAGGCCGCAATGCTTGCGAGCTCCTTTAGAACCACCTCGGAGGTTTATGTGTCGTCCGAGGGGCAACTCGACCGGGTACAGAGCCTTTAGGGTCTTAACCGACTCGGGGGGCACCTCCGTACCGAGGTCGAGTGGTGTCCCATAGGCCGCGATGCCGACGAGCTCCTTTAGAACCAACTCGGGGGTTTGTGTGCCGCCCGAGGGGTGACTCGATCGGGTACGGAGCCTTTATGGTCTTAACCAACTCGGGGGCACCTCTGTGCCGAGGCCGAGTGGTGTCCCGTAGGCCGCAATACCGGCGAGCTCCTTTAGAACTACCTCGGGGATTTATGTACCGCCCGAGGGGTGACTCCACCGGGTACGGAGCCATTAGGGTCTTAACCGACTTGGTAGCACCTCCGTGCCAAGACTGAGTGGTGTTCCGTAGGCCGCAATGCCGACGAGCTCCTTTAGAATCACCTCGGGGGTTTGTGTACCGCCCGAGGGGTGACTCGATCGAGTACAGAGCCTTTAGGGTCTTAACCGACTCAGGGGCACCTTCATGCCGAGGCCGAGTGGTATCCCGTAGGCCGCGATGCCGGCGAACTCCTTTAGAACCACCTCGAGGGTTTGTGTGCCGCCCGAAGGGCGACTCGATCGGGTACGAAGCCTTTAGGGTCTTAACCGACTCGAGGGCACCTCCGTGCCGGGACCGAGTGGTATCCCATAGGCCGCGATGCTGGCGAGCTCCTTTAGAACCACCTCGGGGGTTTGTGTGCCACCCAAGGGGCAACTCGGCGGGTACGAAGCCTTTAGGATCTTAACCAACTCGGGGGCACCTTTGTGTCGGGGCCGGGTGGTGTCCCGTAGGCCGCGATACCGGTGAGCTTCTTTAGAACCACCTCGAGGGTTTGTGTGCCGCTCGAGGGACGACTCGACCGGGTACGGAGCCTTTAGGATCTTAACCGACTCGGGGGTATCTCCGTGTCGTGGTCGAGTGGTGTCCCGTAGGCCGCGATGCCGGCGAGCTCCTTTTCCAAGATCTGGTCCTTGGACACAAGGGAGAATAGGCTGTGGCGTTGGAAGGGCCCCTCTTTATTGCTCATACTCTGGGGGGATACATCATTGATAATATTGGCGGAGGTTATCCGCGTTCCAGGTACGTGGAATGGGTTGTCCGTTGAGCTCTTCTAGTCGGTATGCCCCCCGGTGGAGTGTCTCGGCGATACGATAAGGACCCTCCCAGTTGGGGGACAATTTGCCCCCCTCCGTAGGATTGGATATCTCAGCCTTTCTCAAAGCCAGATCTCCATGGCGAAAGACCTTGGGACGAACCCGGGCATTGTAGTACCTAGCGGCCCGCTGGCGGAAGGTCGCCATTTGTAGCCTCGCCCGGTCATGTGCTTCGTCGATGAAGTCTAGATTAACCTGTATCAGTGTGGAATTGTTTTCTGTGTTGAAGTACTCCACGCACGAACTGGGCAATCCGATCTCAACAGGGATGATAACTTTGGATCCGAAGACGAGAATGAAGGGAGTCTCGCCCGTTGGGTCCCTGGGGGTCATATGGTAAGCCCATATCACACTGGGGAGCTTCTCCATCCATCGACCCTTGGATCCGTCTAGTCGAGTCCTGAGCCTTCTGAGAATGGTGCGGTTCATGACCTCGGCCTCTCCGTTGGTCTGGGGGTGACCGATAGAGGTGAATCGATGGCGAATACCCAGCTCACCGTAGAAATCCTTGAATGCATCATTGTTGAACTGGCGGCCGTTGTCCATGACGAGAGTGTGAGGTAGGCCAAAGCGGCCTATGATCGACTTCCAGAAGAAGGCTTTGACTTTACTCTCGGTGATCTTAGCCAGCGCCTCGACCTCAACCCACTTGGTAAAGTAGTCGATGGCCACTAGCAAGAATCTCCGTTGTCCCGAAGCTAGGGGGAATGGCCCGAGGATGTCCATTCCCCATTGAGCGAAGGGCCAAGGAGCCGAAAGCAGACTTAGCGGGGTAGACGGCTAATGCCGAATGTGTGCATGGCGCTGACAACTATCGCACTTCTGAACCAGTTGGGCAGTGTCCTCTCTCATGGTGAGCCAGAAATATCCCTGACGGAGGGCCTTCTGGGCCAGGGACCTGCCCCCCAGGTGATTTCCGCAGATGCCTTCATGGATTTCTCTAAGGATATAGTCGGCATCGGTGGACCCTACGCATTTGAGCAAGAGGTACGAGAATGACCTCCTATATAGACGTCCGTCTAGGAGGACGAATTTAGAAGCCCTCCATTTGAGCAGCCTGGCTTCATTGCGATCATCAGGGAGGGTGCCGTCAGTGAGGTAGCGGACATAGGCATCCATCCATGTAGGCTCTTGGGTGAGCGAGAGGACTTCCTCGCCATCTTCTATGCTGGGCCTTTCTAGGTATTCAATGTAGGCGTCTCTTGCAATGCCGTCGGCGGAGGTAGCCAGGCGGGAAAGGATGTCGGCCTTGGCGTTCACTCCGGGGAATGTAACTGATGCTGAAATAAGCTAACGGGAAGACCAAGAGCCGAACCTTGCCCAAGTATTGAGTCATAGCAGGGTCACATGCCTTGTACTCTCCGTTGATTTGTCCGGAGATGAGTTGCGAGTCAGTAAAAGCTCTGAGACGCCTTATTCCAAACTTTTGGACTAGCCTTAATCCTGCCAGCAGGGCCTCGTACTCGGCTTGGTTATTGGTGGCTTTGAATAGAAACTGCAGGGCACATTCTACTCTCTCTCCACCCGGTCCGGTGAGAATGAGGCCAGCACTGCTCCCCTAAGAGTTTGATGCGTCGTCTACATGGAGGATCCAGGTTTCTCCATCATTGCTCGGCTAAGGCTCGTGCTGCTCCACAGAAACCTCCCTGGTCTCCTCATCCGCCCAAGTGCATTCGACTAGGAAATCGGCCAGGACTTGGGACTTCAAGGCCGGCCGTGCTTGGAAGGAGAGGTCAAACTCTCCTAGCTTGATGGCCCACTTGGCGAGTTGGCCTGAGGTATCTGGATGAGCCAGGATGGCTCGGAGGGGCTGGTCTGTGAGCACCACAATGGGATGAGCTTGAAAATATGAGCGGAGACGTCGAGCGGAGATGATCAGGGCGAAGATGATTTTTTCTATCTTGGAGTACCTGATCTCCACATCGTGGAGCACCTTGCTCACATAATAAACGAGCCTCTGGGTTCCGTCAGCATCGAGATGCACCAAGACTGAGCTAACGGCCTCTAGAGAAGCGGCAAGGTAGAGGAAAAGACTTTCTCCATCTCTCGGCTTAGACAAGAGCGGCGGAGAAGACAGAAACACCTTCAACCGGTCAAGGGCTCTCTGGCAGTCATCCGTCCACTCGAAGTTGTTTACTTTCTGCAAGGCCTTGAAGAAGGGCAAGCACCTCTTGGCTAATTTGGAGAGGAAACGACTTAAAGCCGCCACCCTCCCCGTTAGCCATTGTACTTCCTTCTTGCTGGATGGTGGTCTCATGTCGAGGATGGCGCTGATCTTCTTTGGGTTTTCCTTGATCCTCTGCTGAGTCACCATGAAATCCAGGAACTTGCCCGCCGTGACCCCAAAGGCACATTTCTTGGGATTCAGCTTGACCTGGAAGCGGCGGAGGTTGTTGAAGGTTTCCTCTAGGTCGGAGACATGATCAGAAGTGCGAACGCTCTTGGTTAGCATGTCATCCACGTAGACTTCCATGTTCCGGCCTAACTGATCCTGAAACACCCTGTTCATCAATCTTTGATAGGTTGCCCCCGCGTTCTTGAGGCCAAAGGGCATTACTTTGTAGCAATAGATGCCTTTTTCTATCACAAAGGAGGTGTGCTCTTTGTCGCTAGGGTCCATCCTTATTTGGTTATATCCAGAGAAGGCATCCATGAAGCTGAGGAGCTCATGGCCGGAGGTGGAATCTACCAACTGATCTATCCTTGGCAGTGGAAAACTGTCTTTCAGACACGCCTTGTTGAGGTTGGTGAAGTCGATGCAAATTCTTCAGCTCTTGCTTGCCTTTCGTACCATAACCACATTAGCCAGCCAGCTAGGGTAATGCGCCTCTCGGATGTGGCCGGCACTGAGTAGCTTGTTAACCTCCTCATCGATGGCTTTTTGCCGCTCGGGAGCGAAGCTTCTCTTCCTCTGGCGGATTGGACGGTGCTTCGAATTGATATTGAGCTTGTGGGTGATTACTTCTGGAGGGATGCTGGGCATGTTAGATGCTGACCAAGCAAAAACATCTGAGTTGGCCCGCAGGAAGGTTAGGAGGCGATCATGATCCTTCAGGGGGAGGAGTTCGCCGATACGCACAGTCTTCGCTGGATCATCCCCAAGGGAAAGGTTAGGAGGTGCTCGGCTAGCTCTCCTCCCCTGCTGGACCCCCTGGGGTCAGGCACCTCTGGAATCAACTTTGCCTCCAAAGGACTTGACGCTGCATGATAGCAGGGTAGGACTGAGCCAACCTTGCCCCTCATCTCCCCGACACCTTCGCTAGTAGGAAACTGCACCAGCAGGCGCCGGGTGGAGATAATCGCATCCAATAGATTCAAACCTGGGCGCTTGAGGATGGCATTGTATGCCAAAGGGACTCGCATTATTAGGAACTTCATGATCACTGTGCTTCCGTGCGACGGTATCCCGGCTATCACAGGTAGGGATATCTCACCTCAACCCTTACTGAATCCCCTGTGAATCCGACCAGGGGGGTTGCCATAGGCTGAAGAGAGTCAACAGATAAATCCATCCTAACAAATGCGTCGTAGGTAAGGATGTCAGCTGAGCTGCCACTATCAACTGATATCCTCTTTACAGGGTGCTTGGCGATCGTCATAGAGACGGCGATGCCTTCATTATTTACATTCTCAACATTTGCCGATCCCCTCCCAAGAACTACATTACCCGGCGCCTCATCCTTCCTCAGCTGCTTAGATGGGGAAGCCGCCTCCCAAGACATCATCCTAACCATCCGCTCTGGGGGGGTCTTGTCGATAGCAGCCTGAATGGGCGGAGGCCCCATGAGCATCGGCAGTGGTTGCGGTGCCTTCTGGACATACTTACCGAGGTAGCCTCGCTGGATGAGCTCCTCAATGGCACACTTCAGGCTGAAGCAGCTGTCGGTGTCGTGTCCGTAATCTCGATGGACTCGGCAATAATGGCTCTTGTCATGGGGAGGACCTTTCTTCATAGGAGGAGGGCGCTGGAGATAAGGCTCGCCCTCAATCTCCATAAGGATGTGAGATCGAGGGGCGAGAAGAGGTGTGAGCTTGCTCTCATCAGGGACAGGGCTTCAACGCCTGTTGTCGGATCGACGAGGCGGATCAGGCCGCCGGTGGCGAGGGGGTCCACTTGGCTCGGGGTGAGCAGGCTTGCGGCTGGAGCTCCTTGAGGATTCCCGGCGGGTGAGGTCGGCCTCATCCGCATGGATGTACTTTTGAGCCCAGAGGAGGAGGTTGGAGAAAGAGCTCGGGGGCTTCTTATCCAAAGAAAATGTGAAGCGGGACGGGAGGAGCCCCCGCTTCAGCGCTAGTGCCGCCACCGCGTCGTCGAGATGATATACCTCAAGGGCAGCGGTCTTGAACCGGGACACAAAGTCTCGCAGAGACTCCCCTCCTTCTGACGCACGGAGAAGAGGCCATCCGCGACCCTTGGGATTCGCCGGCATGCATCAAAATGCGCCAGAAAGGCCCTTTCCAGCTCTCAAAAAGAGTTGATGCTGTGGGGGGACAGGCGCGAGTGCCAAGCGCGAGCAGCCTTCCGCAGAGTAGCAGGGAAAGCCTTGCAGAGAAGGGCATCTGAGGCACCCTGAATTTGCATTATAGCCTTGTAACTCTCGAGGTGGTCAAGAGGATCCATCGTACCATCGTATGGATCTATCTGAGGGAATTGGAATCTAGAGGGGATGGGATCCTCCAGTATTTGGCGAGTATAAGGAGGACGGGTGTTATATTTCTTCTTCGGCTGGTTGTTGATCTTCCTGGCGAGCTCGTCTAGTCGCCGATTGTACTCGTCCAGGCGCTCCTCCACCTGGCGGCTGATCGTCGGGGCCCTTCGAGGTAGCTCGGAGGATGAAGAAGAGGAAGACGAAGAAGAAGGAGAAGGATGCGGAAGGTGGGATTTTCGCTTTGGTTCCTCCTGGTGGTGTGGCTCGGGAGGAAACTTGCTCGGGCCACAATCTGGAGATCGTGGCCGCTTGGGGGGATCACGGTGAGGCTTCCTTGGAGAAGCCCAGCGACGATCGACCTCTCGCTGAGGAGAGCCTCTCCCTTGCAGACTGTTGACTAGCAGGGGGAGCGGTCTGATGCTGGGTGGCCATGGACTGCTGCTGCTGAAGTCCGTGGACCATGGCGGTGAGGGTCTGGACTTGCTGAGTGAGAGTTGCCAGCTGTTCTGCAGCCGAGGCAGCCACCCCTGGTTGCGGGGAAGAAACGAGAGGATCAGCGGTAGGGAGGTTGGTCTTCTGCTGCCTAGCTGGGGGGAGATGCCCCCCAAGGTGACTAACCAAGGCATCCTGAGCTCATGTCATCACCATTATTGGAGAGGGGGAGAAAAGAAAAGTATACTGTAGGGTTTGGGCCCTCTTTGCTTTTGCAGTCTCCCCCTTCTTGGTGCGCCAATCTAATAACGCCCGATCACCGATCTTGAACATCGAGAGAAGAGAGTTGCTTAATCCATGAATCCATGCCTGGTCAGATGGCCTGCAAAAAAGTCTCAAGACCGGAGGGGTGCTTCGGTGGGGACCCTCCGACGCTCAAGTCAACAACCGGGGTCACAGCTGAGGGAGAGCTCAGACGAGCTCTTCTTGGAGAAAAAATGAGTCCTCGAAAAGGGGGAATCCCTCTCTGAGTATCAGGATAGCAAGCGTATTAGTTTGTGTACCTTGTTTCTCAGTGGACTTACCCTTTTATAGGAGGTTGACACCTGCACACCACATACAGTTCCGTGAGAAGGGAATGTCCACGGGGTTCGTGGGGGTTGCGTGAGTCTAGACCGGTTGATGGGTCCTATCCCATCGGAGAGGGGGAAAAATGGCTGTTGGTGAGCTACGTCCCATCAGTCAGTGGAGCTGGTAGGTAGTTAGGTCGGGTCCCATCAATGGAGCGGCCAGTGGGTGGTTGAACCTGGTTGTGTCAGACGGCGTGGGTCAGAAGGATGGCGGCTTGAACAGCCAAGATCGTCCTGGGGCCAACTTGGGAAAGTCGGGACTGATCGGGACTGCCTTGACTCTCCTGAGGGCGCCGAGGCTGAGCAGGGCCGACTCGGCCGACCTGGAGATGCCGGGGCGGGGCCGACCAGGGATGGTCGGGGTCAACTCGGCTGACTGGGAGATGCTGAGGCTGAGCGGGGCCGACTTGGGGAAGTTAGGGCCGGCTCGGCCGGCTTGGAGATGTCGGGGCCGAGCAGGGCCGACCTGGGGAAGTCGAGGCCGGCTCGGCCGACTGGGAGGTGCCGGGGCTGAGCGGGGCCGACTTGGAGAAGTCGGGGCCGGCTCGGCCGACTTGGAGATGCCGGGGCTGAGCAGGGCCAACTTGGAGAAGTCGGGGCCGGCTCGGCCAACTGGGAGGTGCCAGGGCCGAGCGGGGCCAACTTGGGGAAGTCGGGGCCGGCTCGGCCGACTGGGAGGTGTCGGAGCCAAGCGGGGCCAACTTAGGGAAGTCGGGGCTGACTCGACCAGCTTGGAGATGCCAGGGCAGGGCCGCCTTAAGCTTTTGATTTTGCCATAATTGCCCTCGTGGCTATGTCAGCCACATCACTTTGTACTCAATGATATTTTATATGAAATCAATCTTGACTCTTGCATTTGAATTTTGAATTATTCAATTCCTGTATTGATTTTGATTTAAGCAATGTCTACCCTACATCTTCTTAACCTTTTTGTTGATAACAAAAAAGGGGGAGAAAGAGTGTATATGCAAATGGACTTAAATGGACTTAAAATGGATATGTTATATGCACATACATAGGGGGAGCTTAATTAAGTTGTTCTCACTCAGGGAAAGCTTAATTATGTTGCTAAAATCCTATTTGAACATTCTATTTGTATGACACATAAGAAATAAGAAAATTATTTAAATTACTTTTGGTTAAAGTTATTTAAAACTCAAGCATAACTATGAATTTGCTTATTTTGATAATTATGCATTAATTGATTATGCATATACTCAATGTTTTGTCATCATCAAAAAGAGGGAGATTGTTGACCCATTTATTGATTTTGATAATTAACAAAAGCCATGAGTATATTCCCTATGATACTAATGAGATTGACAAGTGTTTCGAGAATTTAGAAATATTAAGCTTTCTGATTCAATCAGGGGATTGAATCATATGAGGTAGTTGACCTCGGGCAAGCTAAGATTAGCTTATGTTAGGTTGTGTGCTGGTGAACCTGTGAAAACCGGCTGGGTTCGTTGTGATTCCGTTGTAAAACAACAAGTTCGAGTTGTGATCTTGCAAAATAACTCTGCTGTAATCAGGGTGATTATAGTGCGTACCCGAGAGTTACTTAGGAGTGGATGTATGTGTAGCTAACACCAAACCACTATAAATCCTTTGTGTTTGTCGTGCTTATCTCTTCTCTCTTCTCTCTAATTTACATTGTGTTCAGCATTCATAGCATCACACTCTTTACACTTGTGCACATTCATCTTGAAAAATTAATTTTAATTGTAAAATTTTTAAAGAACTCAATTCACCCCCTCCTCTTGAGTTGCCATCTAGGCCAACACTCTATCTTGCCGCCACCCAAGTTTTTTCGTCCTCTTCACCTCAGTTGACTGGAAAGTCAACTGGTGATGCTAGATGAACTCCATACAGCCATTCCAATCAAACTCCTCCATGTACTGAAATTTCAAGAGCATTTAATGCTCTTGTCTTTATTCCTTCAGTTGACTAGAGAGTTAACTTCAATGAATGGGTTTGCCACCAGCCAACCATCAACTTTTCCTTCATTTAATCTACTAACAACTGGCACCTACCTCTTCATTCCATTCCTTAAAGTTAGTTAACTAATCAGGCAACCAGAAAATAAATCACTAGCTACCTGATCAATCAACCATTTTAAATTTTCTATAAGTCAACTCCACCCATTTTCTTCTCTCACTTCACTCCTCTCTTCTTCCAAACCGACTCCATCGGCCTTCTTCATCCAACCGACCTCTCCTCTCTCATTCCTCTCACGCTCCATTCCTTCCACTCCAAGAGAAAAGAGTAGATGGCTTCTAAGAAGAAATTTCTTCACTCAAGGAAAGATGACTCCACTGATCTTCATAGGAAACCCGCTTCTTCTTCGTGGAGCTAATTTCCATCATCTACTTACATCGCCGCTAAAGCCTTAGCAAATGAGAGGTTAGTAGACTTTGATTTCTTAGAACAAGAAGGATTTAAATTAGGTAAATTATTTGCTTCACAAGGTTGGACTAGTTTATTAAAAACCAAAAGCCTATATATCCTGATCTTATCCATGAATTTTATGAAAATATTATCTTCGGTGATGTTGTCATAACCTCTAGTGTTAAAAAGGTCAAGATAGAATTTAATAGCAAGTTATTAGGATCTTCCTTAAACATTCCATCTGATGGTGTTATGAAAAATTTTCCTAGTGAAAAAGGTTATAGACTTGCCATTGTACTTAGTTTAGTGGATGGTGAAGCTGATAATATTGTGAACCTTGATGTAATCAAGCTTAGTGTTGAAAATAAGTTACTTCATAGTATCATTGAAAAAATCTTTGCCCCTCGGGCTGAATCTTTCAATGTTGTAACCGACCGTGATGTTTGCATTATGTGTCATATCCTGGAAGAAACACCTCTTGATTTTTCTAAACTTATGATGACATTATGAAGGAAGCTTTAGGAAGATCCAAAGCCGCATTGCCTTATGGCATGTTCCTTACCTATGTTTTTGAATTTTACAATGTAAAACTTAAGGGTAAGACTATTGTGGAATTATGTCATTCTGATGTCTTTAATGCTCACTCTCTTCATCGTATAGATTATGCTAAGCGTGATGGTATTTGGACTAGAATTAGAACTAGGACATGTGAAAACCCTGCTCTTCTACCAAAAAGTGTACCACCTTCAAACCTGCCTCAACAAACTTGTCCTTCACCTGGTTACTTTAACTTTGGCTTTCATCAGCCACATCCTTTCTTAGCCGCAATGACTGAACCACATCCGTTTATGTCTGAGCCACATCAATTTACACCTGAGCCACCTCCTCGTAATAAAAATCCTGCTCCTCAGCATCCCACCATTGAAATCTGTGAAGAATAAATACAACGGATTATCCATGAATTATCCATAGCCCAATCCAGTAGAAGAACCGGAGATAGTGGATCATCTGTTAATGACTATACCATGATACCCCACATCTCCATAGTATTTGAGACACTTTCCCAGGTTGTGATGAATCAGAATCAAATTGTTCATAACATGCAAATTCTTAATGAAAGAGTATTTCACCATAATAAAACTGTGATGGGCCGTATACTAAGTGAGATCAATTTGTTGAAGACTAAGCTTGAATGTTTTGAAACTAAAGCGAAATGGGTGACATTTCAAATGCGTGCCAACGAAAGCCAAACCAAGGATGCTTCTAATGTTGTTGATCATTGGACTGCTTCTATTGCTAGGCTTACAAGCCTCCTGGAGCAACATCTTGCTTCATCTCATTTTGCTCCTCTAGTATTTGCACTAGATATATCTTATTCGCATCCTCACCTCTGGATGCCTCCACCACAATCTCACGAGAATAAGCCGAAGCCTCTCGTCGTCTGGATGGATCTTCATCTCAACCCTCTGTTATTTTCTCTGATGATGATAAGTAAATCTTATATGTTTATCTAGTAATGTTTATTTGTTATATGATGTATGGTTGCTAAAACTAAATGTTTTCTATTAAGCCACTGGTTTACTGTTTTGTATGAATATTTAATCATATACTCATGTTATCTTAATGTATTATGTTATGAATGTCTATGATATGAATGTTATGATAAATAATTGAATTTGCACATTCTTCAATCACCTTCTTGATTTATGACAAAAGGGAAAGAAGAATAATGCATACATTGAGAAAATGGAGAAGATAAATACTCCATACATTCAAATAGACAGGGAAAAAAATAGTAGATTAATTGGAATGAATTAGGGAAAAGAATTTCTAATACATTCCTATTCTTTATAAGGTCTTTCCTATATTTTTCTTATATACCTAAGGGTTTTGTCATTATCAAAAAGGGGAGATTGTTGGCCCTAAATTGATTTTGATGATTACAAAACAATTAAGTAAGGACTAATTTGTTTATTATGGAGACAAAGATCAATGCAGGAAAATGCAACTGACCAAAGAATGCTTTCAAATGAATTGCAATGTGCCTCATTAAGTTAAAATCACATGAATGATTGCTCCTAGCCGTGTGGTTCTCCAACTAGTTAACTGGGCATTTTTTCTAGCTAGCTAAGTTGTCTTGGAACTCATCCCTGGCCGAACCACTCCTTGAAATGGTTAACTAGAACTGATAAATAGTCAACTAGGATGGTATGTCTCTTCTCTTGGCCGAATGGTCTCTCAAAATGGTTACCTGGCCAGCTAGCTATGGCTCATGTAGATCTCTTCTAGCCGTTTGCATGATGGGTTAGTTAACTGAACTCTGAGTCCAGCTAGCTAACAAGCTAACTCTCTCTTGCCTTGGCCGACCTGCTTATGGAGTTAGTTAACTGGACTCTGAGTCCAGCTAGCTAACAAGCTAACTTTCTCTTGCCTTGGCCAACCTACTTATGGAGTTAGTTAACTGGACTCTGAGTCCAGCTAGCTAACAAGCTAACTCTTTTGTGCCTTGGCCGAACTGCTTATAGAAATAGTTAACTGGACTCCTAGTCCAGCTAGCTAACGGACTGAAATACTTTATTTTGTCATGGGTCTCTTGAGCTTAGTTAACTGGAGTTAAACTCCAGCTAACTACTTTTGGCCTAATCATCTCTCCTAGCCGTATGGAACATTGAATCAGTTAACTGGACCTTAGGTCCAGCTAACTAAAGGTTTGTTAACTAAAGGTTTGAATCTCTCTCTCATAACCATATGAAACTTTGAAATAGTTAACTAGACCTTTAGTCCAACTAACTATATTGGCATGAATCTCTTCCTCTGGCTGTGCTCTTCTTGTGAATAGCTAACTAGACCTTTGGTCCAGCTAATTATCACTTTGCAGGACTCCTCTTTGACCGTGCTCATGATAATAACTAACTAAAGTTTTTCTTCAGGTAGCTAATGGAAAGCAGGGCTCCTCTATTAGTAGTGCCCACTATGAAAACAACTAACTGAACTCTTAGTTCAGCTAGCTAATGGTTACTCTGGCCGAACTCCTTCTTGGATTAGTTAACTGGAATCAAACTCCAGCCAACTAATATCCATCTCTACTACACCTGGATGAGTTCTTCTCTCTCTCTCTATCTTTTCTTAAATTCTATTTTCAGCTAACTGACTTCTGTTTTCTTGGAGTATGGCAAAGATCTTCCTCCCTCAAATGGATACTAGTGCATTCAATGCTCAAGGGAAATATTTACAACAGTTATATTTTCTTCCTGTTTTACTTTTTATTAATTCTGATTAAGTCTAATGGATATTTTTGCAGATGAAATGCTTTAAATAGCTGAGTATAGAAGAAGAAGAGAAGGAAGAAATACAAGGAAGAGAGAGCCATTATTGCATATATTCTTGGTTGTTGAAAGGAAGCTCTGTATTGAAATCGAGAAAGCTTGAAGATCATTTACTGCTCATCCCTGCTGAATCATTAAAGCTTCCACAAGCATTCAAAGTTCAACTACTTCAAGAAGTTTCATTTATTGCTGACGATTGTCTACAAAAGTTGTAACGTATTTATTTTAAATATTTGAGCAGTTTAGGAGCTCTCTGTTCTTAAATTTTATGATCACATTTTTGTAAAAGGGTTAGGTTTAACCCTTGGTCATTTGGCTTCCTTTTGTCGTGAAACAAGAGGACTAGCCTGGTAAGGCTAGGGGTTTGGTTTTCTTGTGCCGTGTAACAAGAGGACTAGCCGGGTAAGGCTAAGGGTTGTAATCGTCGGCAATACGATTGGAGTAAAATTTTCAAAGGATTTTTGGGGAGTGGACGTAGGTGCTGGGTTGGCACTGAACCATTATAAAAATCTGTGTTTGATTGCTTGCATTATTTCTGTAAAATTATTGTATTCACATCACTACACCGCTGCCAATTAAAATTTGATAAGCACATATCTGCGCATTAATTTTTAATACCCAATTCACCTTCTTCTTGGGTTGCTACATCTGGGCAACAATGTGAATTTAAGTGAATTAGCCTCGAAGGATTATTTTTTCCATCACTCTAGTTATGGAATAAAAACTTTATCACAAGAGATGGTTAATCACCTCTATCACTTATGATTTAAGATAGGTGTATTGTGAGAACCTATATTAATTACATGAGTAAGGATATACTACTTTCATTCCATCAGGAAAAAAGAATATAAATATAAGCATACCAATGATAGAAGAAAAATACAGTTCATTCTATCAGGAAAAAGAATATAAATATTTTAATGACCTGAAACATCCTGGCTATAATAGATTTTTCTTACTGGTATCATAACTAACAGAAATTATAAAATATTTCCTCACTTAGAATAAGGATATACTACTTTTGGTTTTATATGCACACAACATGCATAGTTTTACAAGAATGAACACAAGCTACAAATTCAAAGATCTACATCTATTACCAAGTAGTGTAATTGAAATAAATAAGCAGAATGAAGTAGAATTTCAGCTTAGCAAAATTTAAGATTACCTTGAAGAAAATATCAAATAAGGTGTATTAGAGAAGTAATACACTTGTCATGATTGACTGATTTTGTTTATACTTCTGATAAACAATTCAAATAATTTTTATACCTTTGGTAAGTAAGTTTATGGTATCTTAAATTTTAAATTAAAGATTTCTCTTTTTTTTCAAAGAAAATTTAAAAATAGAGAATTTTTTTAAAAAAAATAACTTATAATGAAAGCCTTAGCAACTTCTAGTAAAAAAAGAAATCTGATCCTTAGCTTTTGAAAAATAATTTTTGTTCTTGCAAAAAATCCTCTCCTAGAAATTGTTAGAAATATAATATAAAAATTTAAATGCATACATAAATTAAAAAACAAAGAATATATGAATAAGCCAAGTGTTAGACACTGCCTTAAGGGATCGATCTATTTTCGATCCAATCCTCTTACTACGAGTACGATCGCATGGAGATGCAACCTAATGAAACCTTATGCCAAAAAGATCAATAGTAACAATAAAAAATAATATAATAAAAGATAAAGAATTCTAATTGATTCCTACATCAATCTGAATACTTGAGTTAGTTATAGGCTCAGCCCATAAAATCTTCAACGGCTCAGCCTATAATAGCCTTAAAGGCCTGATAGCCATTAGCCTCAAATAATATCAATTTAAAAAATGAATTGTTTGAATCGTTACTAAATTATCCCGCATATCATGGGTCACAATTGGATCTCAATTATGACATTATTTTGTAATGAATATTATAAATTTTTTGTAATGTAATTATTACTGGACGTGGATGAATGTTAACCATCGCAATGTTATACAATACTTCCGTTGCATCACTCACGCGAGCGAACGCCCGCGACCATTTCGCTAATGGTCACAGGCGTTCCCTTTCTTTTTTTTTTTTTTTTTTTTTTTTTTTTTTTAATTCAAACTTTTTCGCAAAAAAAAATAATAATAATAATAACCTTTCTTTCCTTTTCTTTTTCTTTCCCCCTTTGCTTCTTTATACTCTCTCCTTTTCCAGATCAAAACATTGCCTTAAAAGACCTTTAAAAATTTCTGAGAGTCCAAAGCATGGAAAGATTCAAAAGTTCGCGGCACTGGATCACAAGAACTGACGATGAAAAACAAGATGGCGACAGAGATCCGGTATTCACCTCATCGCCTTCATCAAGAAACGTTTTACCCGGCGACATGCGGTGGCGGTAGCAAAGCAAAGGCCTTCCAAGTCGAGGGTCGTGGCGGCTGTCTCGCGAATCCGATCGCTCTTCTTTCACGGCGGCAAACTGCGTCAAGAAGCAACCAGCGGGCCTCGGCAGTCGCGCGACGGGGACCCTCTTCGGTTTCCGGCGCGGGCGCCATCGCCGCGTCCTGTTGGCCTTGCAGACGGACTCCAAGTCCACGTCCGTTCATCGCCGATCAGGAATTGGGTCGGGGCCGGTTCGGAATTCTTGGTCGAATGCCGGAAGGCTGGTGCCACTGTAGGATCCCTGTCAATCTTTTTTTTTCTTTCTTTCTTTTTTTATGCATCTTTGATTGTAAATATTTATTTATTGCTGCAACGGACAAAGATTTTTTGAGAATTTTAATAATAGATTTTTAGCAATTGAAGCATTCAATAAAATACGCTTAAAACTCCAATTTAATGACTGCGTTTTAGTAGTATGCGCCTGATAATTAAATAAAAGGTTTGGAAAGGCTATTGTGCAATGCGAAAGGAAGTTAGAAGCCGGGCTAAGAATTCTGAAGCTCGGTGCGCCGGTGGAGTAGGAAAAGAAGCTGATGATGTCTCAGAAGTGCAGAAAAAACTATATTTTGATCCTGAGCAAGAAAACTCACAAATGCTCGGAATCAAAGAATAATAATAATAAATTAAATATAATAATTAATATGTTTAGCGATTAGACATGATAATATAAATAATTCTTGATAACCTAAGTTTGTTACAAATCATGATAATTCAATTCAGAAAGATATATGAAATTCTCTATGATGCCCTCCTATCGCTCTATTCGTTTTCATATAAATATTTAATTAAATTTCATCTACTTATATATTTAATTTAAACTTAATAATATTTAAATTTTTATTATTATATTTATATTAAATATACAAAATAATATATTAATATTACATTTAATATTAACATAATATTCAATGTTTTAAACACATATATAAAATATTATATTTAAAATTATTAGTATTCTTGCATAGTAGATTATAATATTTAAATAGTTTATAATATATATTTTATATTTATAATATTTAAATATAGAATATTTTAAAATGAAGTTAAAAAAAAAAGAACATATTTAAGGGGAAAAAAACTATAATAAATACTAATAAAATTTAAGAATATCATAAAATGAAATCTTACATTTTTGCAAACTAAAACTTTAATTTATCTCAGTGCAGAACAAGATGGCCTTACATTCCAAGTAACAATTACCAAAAATTTTAATACTATGTTACGGCGAATCAAACGCATCCCAAGAGTAAAACGATTACCTACAAGTGACTGCCAAAATCGGAGAATGCTAAGCAATCAGTGACACTGCAACCTCCCGTAAAGACAGTGATGATCAGAACCGTGGTTAATGTGGAAAAAAAAAAAAAAATAGAGCTCACAATTCAATCATTCTTAGTCAATAAGAGTTGCCAGGTTGAAAAAAGAAAAGGGCTAGCAGCCGGCAGCAAAGATGATCCCCACACCACCAGCACATCAAAACAATTATCTTGCGTTCCTGATCTCATTACCTTTCATTCAATTAAAACAAATCACCTCACCAGATAAATGGCAAGAGGAATCTACAAACTACAACACTACATGTCCAACCAAACCATTCTCCCTCCATACCTTATTCGCATGAAACACATCTCTCCTCCCTGAGCAACTAAAATTAAAGCAGGAATAGCAAATATTAGCCCCAAGCACGGCTACCAAGAAAGAAAGGGAAAAAAAAAACATCTGAAATATGAAGTGTTTTGATTGGCCACATGAGACTGAGCACACCATTCATTCATTATTCATCAAGAAATTCATACAATGATCGACCACATGATACATGTAAGATAGGATTGGATTTTTGGTAGCGTTGTTGCTTCAACTTCCAATGAGCAAACGGATGAAGCCAAATTTATTTGAATTTTACTTCTATTTGATCAAATACATAATATGCATGATTTAGGAATATTCACATATTGTGAAAACAAGCTGGAATTACAACCAAAATCTGAGAATCCTTTTCAGTAACTTCTATTATCTTCTAATGCTGCCCACAAACTAATTTTTAACAGCTTCTTTGCTATTACACAAAAAGCCTGCAATATATAAATAGTATGTAACAAGCCATATATTAGCATTATGCAGATCACCTCAAACAAAAGGACGGTGAGCAAGACTAAATGAACCAGCATCGAAGCATCATTCTTCTTGCAGCATTAGTAAAGGATGGAACAAAGGAACCCACAAATTTGAGAGAGAGTCGGAATACCCCCATCAAAGGGAGAGCATATAGATGTATCACCAAGTAGTAACTACAAGAAAACCATCTATGAAGGATGAAAGAAACCATGCAGTCCTCATTGCGATTGTAAGCCTGTCAGCAAAGCCTCCTCCACAAGAAATGTTAAGTAAAAAAGAAACAAAAGCAAGTAATAAACTTGTTAAGAATCTCTCTCCTTTTTTTTTTTTTTTTGCATGAGTCTATATTCTTCTCTTGCTTCTTTACAACACAATTGTCTAATAGTTGGAATGTATCTCTAAACATGTTAACACATTTAGAAAATCTATGGTGTGTCATTTCCATACAAAGGATAAAGTGTTTGATCCACTTGTTGGTTTTAGGACCGTTACAACAAGAGGAAAATTTTATTTTTTGAGAGCACAAGAACAGGACCAAGTTGGGGACTCGTGGAGACCATGGATTCGCGCCACCCGCTGTCCAGGCCACAGAATCATTCTTACGGTACAAGATGCAGATAAAACCTGCTTATTTGGTGCATAATTGTACTGTGTACAAGTCAGGATCAACCTATTTATGAAATTTGATATCATGCAAAAGGATTGTCTTAGCAGATCCACTTCCTTAAATTAGAATAGCAAGAAACAAGCATTTAGTTGGCATTCAATATTTCACAGAGAGGCACTGAGCTTTACAACTATTTTCTTGAAACTTACCATGGAAAGCATTGAATGACAGACAGAGAACTAGAAGGGAAGAATTAGTTGGGTAATTTTGACATAGCTGCGGTGATATTCAAATGAAATTGAATGGTCGAATAAAGGTACTACTTTCATATATAATCAATCCCAGGCTAGTTGAAGGCCGGCTACATGAATTATTTTCCTCCATTATACTCCATTTAGAGCAATACTTTTAAATTTATAAACACCAAAGTCCTTCCCTACTATTTCTTTTCATGTAATTTTTTATCTGCCCCTGCTCATCTTTCCTTTTACATATATCAAATCACCCTCTCTGGAACTGCTTCGTACAAGTTTAAACCATCTAAATCATAATTCTCTTGTTTTCTCCACAACAAATGCTACCTCGATTTTTTTTTACAAATTACTTTACTCCAAATTCTATCTTTTCTTGTATTACCATACATTTACCTCGACATTCTCATTCAATCATGTTTATTTGATGCGCATGTTTTTTAACTACCACATGTTTTTCAATTACTCAATATCTTGCACCATAAATGATTTTTTTCCTCAACTTAACATGCATCTTATGATCACATAATATCGCTATTGCACTTTTCATTTTACCCAACATACTTTATTCTTATGGATAGCATCATATTCCATATTCTCTTATGAATAACCAATCCCAAATATCAAAAATGAATACATTTATAAGTTTAATGGTCCTCAATATTCACTCAACTTTTATCTCTACTTTGATTTTATAAAATTTCATTCCATACATTCAGACTTGATCCTACAAAACCTAAAACTCTTGAATTCTAAGGCACTTCTCCATAACTCCAATTTATACTCAATTTCAACCTTAGTTTCATCCACTAAGATGATATCATTCATAAACAGCATCCACAAAGAAATAACATATGGAATATACATAGTAAGATCATCCATAATTAATATAAAAGGATAAGAATTTAAAGTGAATCCTTGGTCTAAATCTAAAATGAATGGAAACTTATTGGTATTACAATCATGAGCTCCACAAGATCTCACATTACTACTAATAATATTTAATATTCCTAAATGACAAACAAAAACAATCCTAAACTTACTTCATAGGCTAGCATGCATTTAGTTAATAAACATCTGATGACAAAATTTTTGAAAACATAATGAATTTTGCATTACAAGGGCTCTGATAATGAATAAAGGATGAGTAATCAAAACAGACAAACAAAATTATCAAAACAAAAAGAAGAATACTTGACTCTCAATCTTCATGACAGACCTTATAAATTAGAACATTGAAATTCATAATTTTTGTTTTGCTAAAATCAGAGGAAAGATAACATGAACCTTAGCTAATTAGATGACAGCTTGATGCTTAAGCAAAGGCACCTTGGCACTTTTTAAATGCAGCTAATCAAACACTCCTTGCTTGTATGTGAAGTTTATTAGCGGCATAAGACTAACATTCGATAGGATTATAGGCAAAGAAATTTATGTGGTGCCGTGGAAAAGGAAATGTTGTGATGCAATATCAGAACCTATCCTATACATCCCCACTTAGGGCAGATCATTTGATTCTCTTATGACTAACAAACTTCAACTCAGTTTTTTAATAGTTCTAATAGTTAAAGATGCAAGGTTTATGAAGATATAAGCAATCCAAGAAAATTAATGGCAACAATGCAAACAGTGTTGACCAGTGGCCAAGAATAGTGTACAATGTGTAGCCAGCATCCGCTCACTACGTTTCTTTACCAAGAAGGTTAAGGAAATCATATCAGAGTTTAAGAAACCAACATCAACATAATCCCATCAGATATAGGGTCTTCAAAGATTTTCAGGCATGCACGCAAGCAACATTTATGCCACCAGAACTAGTCCAAAGCATGAAACAGAATAGCACCATAAAAATCATAAAGTTAAGATCGCTTTTCTTTTCCATAAATTAATTGTTCATTATACTCCAAATTGTTTGGTAATAAAGGCAACTAATATATCAAACAAACCAGAGATGCATGACATATAATTAGAAGGATTGAATTATCATGCTCTTCTAGTGCAATGTTGTATCTGTCTACCAGCTGAAGAGGGAAAAAAGAGGGAGAAAGGACAAAGCAGCCTCCATGCAGGTGCACCAAAGCTTTATCACTCACACTCTGAAAAGCTTATTCATAATATATTTATCATCAAGAGCAATGCTCCAGAACCGCATGAAGTTTGTTAACTTAACATCATGGCCAGCGGTAATCCCAGTATATAATCAAAAGAAATAGCAGCTATGAAGTAGTCAGATTTGATTTCGCTAGAGTGGTTGTCTCACTGGTAGCTTAAATAAATCTGAATTTCCTTGCAGTAATGATGACAAAATTCCAGCAGGGCATAAGTTTCAAGGTTTACATCTGAAAGCCAAGCAAAACAATACATAACAAAATATAAAGCAATCCAAAATGCGCATCCAAGCAACTCACAAGAGCACATATGATCATGTTATAATAGCAATCATTGAAAGCATATATAAGTTTTATGAAATTCAAACAGATAATACAAACTTCATTGTAATACTTATAAGTTGCAATATGATTATTCATGCTTGTGTCATCAACTGTGATTACAGAAAACAAACATGTTAAAATTTCCTAAAATATGTGATGAATTATCCAAAAAATAAATAAAATACACAAGAAAACGTTCTAGCCCTTCGCATGGTTTAATTTAGTAAATTCATGTTTTAGAGGATCTAACAAAGTTTTACCGCTAGCTGTCAGTTACCTAATGCAACCCTCCTCTTTACCCGGGCTTAGGACCGGTCTTGGCAGAGTTAATCGGAGTGTTTCCTATCTATTTTCTAAATAATTTGACCACCATGGTGAGCAAAAGAAAGCAAAAAAAACATTCCAAAGGAAAAGCAAAATAGAAAGAAAAACACCAAATATAAGGGTAGAAGAGAATCAATACCTTCCACGAAGAAAATCCTATAATTAAGTCCAAGCTTCTCAAAGGAAAATACTTTTTGCAGTTCAGAAAATGGCATTGAATGCACCCCTACTGAATCACCTGACAACCCCGAGATATAAGTACCCAACCTGGTCCACCACATAACTTCCCACATTAAGCCCCGCCACTTTAAGAGCTTCCCACATTAAGCCCCGCCCCTTTAAGATCAGCATTCTAAAATTGAAATCAATGCCATATCAAAAGCCAAGGAGCGGAAAAATATAAAGAAAAGCATAGCTTCCTCATAAAAAACACCAGCTTTAACATTTCATGAAACCAAAGACAATTGATACAAATCCATTTTCCAGACTTCTCCCCTCCTCTTAAGACCAAAGGAATTGATACAAATCCATTTTCCAGACTTCTCCCCTCCTCCTTAAGCCCTCCCTTACAGCAAACAAAGCAGAATGCAGCCTAAGAATATCCAAAGAATTGCATACTGAATTATGGTCCTCAGCACAAAAACTTTCTTACACATAAGCGCAGCTTGAGGTAGCGGCCAATACTGCCAATTGGGAACTGCATGCCAGCCTTGAAAGACTGGTGGACCAACTTTTGGATAATCAAGATATTGCAGATCATGTTATAACATGGCTAAGGGTGCAATTACAATATTCCAAGATATTGCAGACCATGAAATAGTTCGGTAGCTGTATTCTCCTGATCGTCAGGTTCTTCTAACAGCCAAGGACGCATCAACAAACAAAACCATTGAATTATTAGAGAGAAGAATACCTGACACTTGATTATGATCTTCAATAAGTCCAAAAAATAAGAAGATAAGAAATTTATGCTTTGTTTGCCGAAGATACCAGAAAAGGCAACATGGATATTGGACAATTAACAACTTGATGCATCAGCAAATTTTTAATTCAGCCAATCAATTTATTCCCCACTCATATCGATGAAGCATATTAGCTGCAAAAGATGGTAAAACCTTACAGAATTAGAGGCAAAGAACTTTGCAAAATGAACATTCTGTGGCGCCACAAAAGAACCTATTCTATTCATCCACATCATAGGCATATTCATGATTCTGTTATGATGGATGATTATCTCAATTTTTGATGGCATCTGATAGTTGAAAATGCACGATGGAAGAAATAAAGGTGTTTCTGAATACACAAAAGCAATGGTAGAAAATTCATGGCAAGATGGTAAGCATTTTTGTTAACTGGGTCACTTTAGGGGATAATATGTTAAAGAAATAGTAAAATGTCTTTTTCATAAACCAAATGACTGCCACGTTATTACTCATCATGTTAGGGTTACAGACAACATAAACAAATAACTTGAGTGATCAATTATGGGAAACACTTCAGAAAGATTAAACTATAATGTTCCTCTAATACAATAGGAATACTAATAACTGAAGAAGGAAAGAGGAAAAAAAATGTCAAAACAACCTACATGCAGGTGCAAGAATGCTTTATCACTCTTCTCACAGGCAAATACTAATTTGTAAGATATTATCATAACGACCCTTTTCTGGAACCAAACAAAGAAACTTTTGCCCAAAATAGCATAGCAAGAATTACCAGCAGTCCTATTGTTCAGAGTTCCTACATGGACACAAGTTATGCAATCATCAGTAGCTGGAATGAATTCAAATTTGTCCAGGTGGTATTGGCAATGAGAAGAAATTACATCACTACATTACTTCAGACCTAAGACAACTAGAATTTGATGAAGTAGAAAAGACACTAAAACAAAATATACAACATATAAAGAAACCATAAGATATACAATTAACTGGGTTTTTCTTTTAAATAATGCCCAGAAGAAAAAAAATCTTGAGAATAATGCCAGAAAAAGATTACTTCTTGTAATAATGTGGAAGTTGCCTGTCCGATGGTTCAAAATCATCCATGCAACAGAAGGTTTCACTCCACTGATATATGGCATCAAAATATTTTGAGAGTTTTTTTTTTTTTCCAACAATATTCTCAGAATTAGTTCTGTTCCAACGCTTTTGAGCTATGATATATTTAATTCACAACATCGACTGATTGCATTAGTCAAACAGTTTGATATCACGAAACGTTAGCGCCCTCTTATCCGATGGATCGTCAATAGTGCATGCATGACAAAAAATACAATAGCCATTAACATCTGGGTGTTCCCATCTATGTTCAAAATAGCAGAACCACATCTATAACAATCACAACAGGAAGTAAAAGATAACACCAAATTGTTGAGAACAGAAGAAATTCACAACCTACCACAGAGAAGTCCCTGCTCATCAAACGAAAACGCTGGTCTTATGAATGATGGTAGCCTGAAACATTCCCCGCTGCATTAATTGCCTTTATTGAATATTTAAAAACAAAAATCCATCAACCGTTTCGACCTCATTCATAGTTTCCCATATGGAGCCGCTCTCCTTTAATTACTATGTTCAACATTGAGATTAATTTTGAAATTATATGACCTAATTCACCCTTTTGAAACAACATTTCTCCACAAACTAGGGCATCAGAATTCAATTGGCTTGCTCATATGGACTCCAAGAAGGGAAAAAATGAGGAGAGAGGGAAGCCCCTAAAAACACAACAACAATAACAACAGCATTTCTCTTCAACGTTAAAAGCAACCATCTGTAACAATTCTTGAAAGGAAAGGCAATTGATACGAATTACATTTCCAAGTCTTGTCCCATCCTCCGCCTCACACCCTTCCCTACATCAAGCAAAGAAGAAATCCACCTAAAGAAGATCCACAGAACTACATACAGAATTAAGACAAAGGAATAGCAACAGAAGCGTCGTCGGATCCTAAGCTTTCTTGGGTGACTTGGTGGCCTTGGAAGGCGACTTGGGCTCCTTGCTCGCCGTCTTCTTCGGGAGAAGCACCGGGTTAATGTTGGGCAGAACCCCCCCATGGGCGATGGTTACCCCGGCGAGAAGCTTCCCCAGCTCCTCGTCATTCCTCACCGCCAGCAGCACGTGCCTCGGGATGATCCGGTTCTTCTTGTTGTCCCGCGCCGCGTTCCCGGCCAGCTCCAGAACCTAATAAACCCGCATCGTAAACAAGATAAAACGTCAGGCGACCCTAGATCTAACAACATCAGAAGAGAGAAGCGTGAAATCTTTAAATAATTGCCTCAGCGGCGAGGTATTCGAGGACGGCGGCGAGGTAGACGGGGCGCCGGTGCCGACGCGCTGGGAGTAGCGGCCCTTCTTGAGGTAGCGGCCGATCCGGCCGACCGGGAACTGGAGGCCGGCCTTAACAGACCGGGAGACCGGCTTCTTCTTCGGGCCGCCGCCCCTCCGGCCGCCAGCGCCCTTCTTGACCTTTCCTGCCGCCTCCATCTCTCTTCTCTCCGGCGATCGCTCTCGCTCTTGCTCTCGCTCTCCTTCCTTACGAAACTGGCGGTTCGGAGATAGCAGCCGGACGACGAAGGCTATTTTATAGTCACGGGTACCGGACGCCCTCCAAGGGATCGAGTAGTTTGTGCCGTTGGATTTATTTTTAATCCACGGCTCTGGGCATCTCGGATGGCGATCCGCGGCAGTCGGAATTGGACCAATCGAGTGCGGATTTGCGGCTTCGATTAATAGAAAGTAAAGTGACAACCAACATGACAAATAAGTCGATAACTCTCGTCTTTAAGCGATGGTCCTGCTTTCCACGTGGACCCCACAGTCCCGTTGGGCACCTATTCGGGCGCTCGGGGGTTCGTTCGTGAGATCGATGGTCGTATCATGATTCTTTTAGTGGTGTGGTGGGGTGGCCGCATGATGCCATTCAAACCAGTGGGACTCGGCGCCGATCGCATGCGGATGCCGAATATTTTATTTCCACGACGGTCCCCCCTCCGATGGCCGGATTGGATTGAATTGAATTGAATTGAATTGGGACCGAATATATTTGGATAGAGTTAAAAGAACAATTCTAATATAAATTATATGATATGTTGTTATTTTAAGGCTTTTATTCCAAATTTAAAAACCTCAATCCAACCGCACCACCGTCTCGATTAAGCAAAAAAACGTTCAACCTAAATCGTAACCAGCTTTCAATCCGCTGGCCAAACCTTTTTTTTTTTTACAATTAAACAGTATTCTGACATGAAAACAATCTATGATATTAATATATATCATATTAATAACTGTCATCCGTTACTTTGTTATAGTTAGCAGTTATTGCAGTATTGAAAACAATCTATAACTGTCATGTATATATATATATATATATATATATATATATATAAAATTCTATCATTTTAGGATCAAATCGATTAATAAAATATTATACAGAGGTCATCAGCCACAAAGTTAGCCTCCTCGTAAATATGATAGTTATAGTAACCATCGGATCCTGCAATAACTGCTAATTATCACAAAGTAACGATGGACATCCTCGCCATTCGCTCCACCCTGAATCAATCAATAACGGTTGCATAATCCCCCTCAATAATGATCCTCTGAGTACGCAATTATCGAGTTTCTCTGACAATGTCCGTCTATACAGCTCTGAGCTTAGCTTATGTAACAAAACAGTCCTGAAGCATTGTAGTAAACGCTAAACGAAGCACTGTAGCAATCGCCTTCACAATCGCGCAACATTGCCGTTCGACTCAAACTCTGTTTCAAGAGACATGGTTAAAGATTCATTGTTTTTAGTTATTTGATAGTTTTAAAGATTCAGTGTTTTTAGTTATTTGATAGTTTTATACAAAATCTCAGAATAATGTCTCTTAATAAAATTTTAAATTGTTGCTTATCCAATACAATTTTGTATTTCTCGAATATATATCAAGATTCTTATCCAGAAAAAATTTTAATTCTTGGATTGGAAGTAAGTTTGACAATCTTCATTGGTAGATGCTTTTTGAATTTTGTTGGCCTGGATTTGAGAAGTTTGTTTTCAGATTTGGAGGTTTTTTTGATTTTTTTTTTTTTATGTTTCTTGGTTTTCTTGGAGAGACATCGAGATTTTTAAGATTTTGATGTTCGTGAGTAGAGCAAAAATTTCTTAGTTTGCAAGTGTATTTCTTGGATAGTATTATGATACTCGCTTAGAGGATTACTCATTTGGGAGGCCTTGTTGGAAATTCGGAAGAAAATAAGGTTCCAGATTTGATCTCTGTGCAAGCGGATCATCATGAAAGGCTGAAGAGTTTGCAAACATCTCCAAATAAGTTAGTTCAAGACTTGGAGGCTCATCTTCATCATCAACGAAATGAACAAGATGTTTTGGTCAATCGCATGTTGGAGAAGATGAAAGTCTTGGAAAATGAAATCTCTTTGTTGAAGAAGGCCATGGAGAATAAGTCGACTTTATCTTTATTCTTTAACATGAGAAGCCAACAAAAGTAATGATTTCAAAGCCAAATGTTTTCAACGGAAGTAAAGACGCGAAATAGCTGAAAATTTGTATTCGATACATGAAGGGTGGATGATTTGAGCGTGGAACGTTTGCGTATAAATTCATAGAGGTTTTTAAAGGAGTTGAGAGATCAAATTCATAGAGGTTTTTAAAGGAGTTGAGAGATCAATTTATACCATGCAATACCTTTTTTTTTTTTGGTACAAGCAGCTGATCACACAAGTCTTATGTGAGTCAACCCAGATAAGTCAGAACATAAAATCTAATTAAGTACAAAAGGGCAAGGGTCACCCTGCTTCCAAGTCCAAATCCCAGAGTAGTAAGCAACTAATCCCGCAATCCAGTCAGCCGCAGAGTTAGCTTCCGATAAACATGACTGATGTGAACTCTGCGGGCTTCCTGAAGGATGATCCGAATGTCATGAAGCAGATGGTTAATAGAAGCCGAAAGATCATCATCCTGTCAGAGCCATCGTATGATGGTGAGGGAGTCCCCCTCAATGAGAAGACTGTGAGCACGAAGGGTCCGAATGGCATAGGAGATGCCAGCCTAGGCTGCATATAGTTCAGCCAGTTTGACCGAGCAGTCCAAGAGACCAAGGCCACCAACAGCCAGCATAACTCCGTCACATCCCCGAATTATGAAAGCTGAGCCAACAAGTCTGCCACATCCCCGAATTATGAAAGCTGAGCCAACAAGTCTGCCCCAAACACTGCCATCAAAGTTGATTTTAACAAACCCTGGAGGTGGGGGTACCCAAGAGATAAGGACCGTGTGCCGGTTCGCTATCGAAGCAGCTGAGGTACCCCAGTGACCAGAGCTGTCAAAATCCGAAGCATAGCAATAGTGAGTGCATTCCTTAGATAAGGAGATCGCTTTACTGGCAGTCATATGTGGAGAAACATAATCATCAGTAAAGACAAGAAGTACAGATATGATAAGCTATGTAGGTTTGTTGATGAGTGCCTATTCGAATATCACCCAAAAAATAACAGACCGAGAAGTTGTACGATCCTGCCCACTGTGATAGCCAATAATTTGCCAAATTTATCTAGCTCCGGGGCAAGTGAAAATAGCATGATCTATAGTTTCATCCTCCTGCCCGCACACAGGGTACGTGGGTTGAATAGATAGCCCCCTTCTAGAGAGCATAGAACATGATGGAAGGCATTCCCAAGCAATCTTCCACATGAACAGCTGAATCCTATGATGGACAAGGAGCCGCCAAATCCATGCCACGTCCATCCTCTGCTAAGCCTGAGGCCTATAAATTTTCATAAGATCCCTAACAGGAGCACTGGGGAGACAGGATCTTCTCCAGAGTCTAATATCAGCTGTATGACCTGGAATGAGGGGAATGGAGAGGATCCTTCGACAAGCTCATCACCAAAAAAATGGGAAACCGTGGGGAGGTGCTAAGAGTGATCCTGAGAGATCAACTCCCTGATGCTCAAATTGCTGGGGACATTGACACTAATAAAAGTGGGCCAGCAAGAGAGCGGGACGTCAACAATCCATGCATCTTGAACAACATCAATCAAGGAGCCATCACCGATCATCCATGAGATATTGTTCAAAATAGTTGGGGCATGGCGGCAGACATCCTTCCAAAAGAAAGAATGTCCCTGTGTGGACTGAAAATCCGTAGTAGGAGACCAGTTACCGTATCTGACATGCATAAAGGAGCTCCATAAAGAATGTGGGTCAAAAAGGAACCTCGAAGCATGCCTCGCAATCAGAGCTTCCCTCCTCACTGTTAGCAACTAAATGCCGAGGCCACCCTCAGAGATCGGCAAGCAAACAGTATCCCAATCTAGCAAGTGGAGACCAGGCCCATCTTGTCTGGAAGCCCAAAGGAAATCCCTGAAGCTTCTCTCTATCCTCCTTAAGCATGTCAAAGGGACAGCAGAGTTGGCCAGTAAATAAATAGGAAGAGAGGTGAGAACAGTCTGAATAAGCGTAATCCTCGCCATCATATATAGACCAGTGACCTGCCATCCATCCAGTCGATCACGAACCCGATGCTCAAGATCAACGTAGTCACTGCATCTAGGCCATCTATCTGTGATAGGGATCTCCAGATAACGAAGGTTGTCAGCCTGATTAGTAATACCCAAGATTCGGGTGACAGTTGTTCTGGATCTTTCAGTGATCTTAGGGCTGAAGTACATAGAGGATTTCTGAAAATTAATCTTCTGACCAGAGGCCTAACAATAGCGCTGAATAATTGATGCGAACGCGATAGCATTATGGTTAGAAGCCCTGCCTAACAAAATACAGTCATCAGCAAAAAGGAGATGGAAGACCGAAGGGCCTTGGGGGCCCGCATAGTAAGGGATGATGCATTAGTCATGCTGAGCCTGATAGAGTGAACGAGATAGATCATCAGCAGCAAGGATAAACAAAAAAGGGGATAATGGGTAGCCCTGCCGCAGTCCCACAGCAGAGTGAAAAAACTCCGTTTGGCTTCCATTAATCAGAACACTACAAGAGATTTTAAATATTGCGACGCCCAAATACGATGCAATTGCGTCGCTAAACATGATATTACGACGCAATTGCGACGCAACGAGGGCGTCGCTCAACTGTCCATCGCAATACCCTTTGTCGCAATTGCGTCGCAATATTGCGACGCTCTTGCGACGCCACATTGCGTCGCAATATTGCAACGCATGCAAATGCGTCACTAAATTTAAAAATAAATTTAGTTAGAAAAAAATTATTATTAAATATTACGACGCACTAAATTGGGTCGCAAAATTGTGACTCATCCAGATGCGTCGCAATATTTTAATAATAATTTTGATATAATAGCGGCGCAATTTGAGTCGCTAATGCGTCGCAAATAAAAATTATTTTAAAATATTGCGATGCAAGGTAATTACATCGTAATATTTTAAAATAATTTTTAAGATAAAATAGCGACTCAATTGTAGTCGCTAATGCGTCGCTAATAAATTTATTTTTAAATTATTGCGATGCCAGGTCATTGTGTCGTAATATTTAATAATAATATTTTAAAAATATTAGCAATCCAATATCAGTCGCTAATGCGTCACAAATTTTGTTTTTAAAAATATTTAAATGATTAAAAATTAAAACGGTTAATTCAATTTCGCTAAATCAAAATATTGATATAAACATTTTTCACTCAATCCACACAATAATATTTCAAAAAATAATTTTATATTAAAATTTTGAAGTTTTTACAACATAAAAAAAGAAAAAAAAATACATCAAGAATCTGAACGATCACGTGGAGGCTGTGGAGGCTGAAGACTCTGCGACAAGCGGCTAACCATATCCCGCAAATAATGCATCTCATCTCGCATGTCTGCAACCTCCTGATCCCGGCCTCGCATACGATCCTCAAAATCTTGCTCGACCTCCTGGCGAATCTCCTCTGCAATAGATCTGCGAAGCTCCTGTAAACGCTCGGGAGGAAGATCAGCAGGAACTCGCGAGGTAGAGGCCTGATGGGGAAAAAATATAGAAGCTCTAGTGCCCATACCATAGACCCTGCGGTCTCATGGCTGGGCACCAACAGCCTCCAAAAACACACGTCGACTCTCCTCTGCTGAGAGTTCGACGGGCGTCTCCCCATCAGTAGAGTCGACCTGCGATGCCTGGGAGCGAAGCTCCTCGACTCGTGTCTTGAAATTATGAAATCAACAATAAATGAGTTAATAAATTTCTCGAAATAAAATTTTAGAAATTAAACAGATACTACATAAATCTAATTTCTTACCGCAACCTCCCGTGATCGCGTGTCGACCCAGGAGCCGTCCCTCCTGGTGTGTGTCGCCCTGAATAGACAAAACTCACCAGGATCTCCGCCCTCCTGCTCAGTCTATAACAATAAAAAAATGATATTAATACAAATATTTATAAATAACTAAAATAGTAATTAAAATATTTATGTTTTCTTACCATACGCCGTCTGTGCTCCTGAATCGAAATGGAGCCCGAAGTATGACGGGAGAGACCCATGCCAGGATCGCCCTTCTCAGATCGGCGGTTCGTGCTGGCTGATGCGGACCTCCTGCGCCAGCCATCGGACTCCCAGGCCTGCTGCCACTCATGCCAAATACCCTTTGGCACGTGCGCAGGACGCTGACCCGATGACCTCCAACGATGAAGCATGTCGGAGTATCGGCGTTGCGTCAGAGCCTCCCATGCTGCCCTAATGGCATTATGGGTGGAAGGATCCCACGTAAACTTTTTCTGCATTAAATAAACAGTTAGTTTCTGAATTTATTAACTTTAAAGAATTATATATCACTGATAAATTGTATTTAATAAGTTTACCTGAAACTCAGAAAAATAAAACTCCCTCGTGGCTGGCGATACGTGGCGCCAATCGTAGCCACTGGGATCTGCACGCCTCTGAAAAACGGCGCTGATGTGGCTGGAGACATGATGCTGCTCAATGAATCTGTTAAAAAAATGCAAGTTTATAAGTAAATGACTTAAAAACATAAATAAAATATTTTTAATTAGTATATACTTACATCCCCTGAGCATCAAGTCTAAGTACAGTGCGGCTGTCGATCGCGGAAGAACTCTCGGAGGTCTGTGCCGATCGGCTGGATGGTAATACTGGTGCAGAGATCGAAGGCTGCGCCTCTGCTGGAGATCCAAACTCTCCATCTCCGATGCTCATGTGATCTGATCTCGCAGTATCCAAACTACGTCTCTGCTCACCCAACTGTCGTCGGTAGATCTACCTCTGCCCCTCATACTGAAAATACTAAAGATTCACACAATTAAATTACGATTAATGATGACTTATGTAAGAATCAGTTTCAAGAAAGGGGGGGTTCCCCCCTCCCTCTGTTAAGGAAAAATTTTTTTTTTTGTCACAGTGGCCTGGCCACTGCCGACCACGGCAGCGGCCGTGGCCGGACAAGAAAAGAAAGGGGGGGGGGGTTTCCCCCCTCCCCCCTGTTAAGGATTTTTTTTTTTTTTTTGTCACAGTGGCCTGGCCACTGTGGCCAAGCCACTGCCGGCCACGGCAGCGGCCATGGCCGGACAAGAAAAGAAAGGGGGGGGGGGGGTTTCCCCCCTCCCCCCCAGTTAAGGGAAAATGTTTTTTTTTTTTCATAGTGGCCTGGCCACCGTGGCCAGGCCACTGCCGGCCACGGCAGCGGCCGTGGCCGGAGAAGACGGCCACGGCAGCGGCCGTGGCCGCCTTGTCCGGCCGCGGCCACGGCCGTGGCCGGACAAGAAAAAACAAGGGGGGGGAGGGTTTCCTCCTCCCCCTGTTAAAAAAAAAAAAAAATTTTTGTGATTACAGTGGCCTGGCCACCGTGGCCAGGCCACTGCCGGCCACGGCAGCGGCCGTGGCCGCCTTGTCCGGCCGCGGCCACGGCCGTGGCCGGACAAGAAAAACAAGGGGGGGGAGGGTTTCCTCCCCTCCCCCTGTTAAAAAAAAAAAAAAAAAATTGTGATTACAGTGGCCTGGCCACCGTGGCCAGGCCACTGCCGGCCACGGCAGCGGCCGTGGCCGGAGAAGACGGCCACGGCAGTAGCCGTGGCCGCCTTGTCCGGCCGCGGCCACAGCCGTGGCCGGACAAGATAAAATAGGGGGGGGAGGGTTTCCTCCCCTCCCCCTGTTAAAAAAAAAATTTTTTTTTTTGTGATTACAGTGGCCTGGCCACCGTGGCCAGGCCACTGCCGGCCACGGCATGGCCGGAGAAGACGGCCACGGCAGCGGCCGTGGCCAAGCTAACCATCGCCGGGTAGCCGGAGTCAGGTCGCCGGGTAGCCGGAGGACGGGGATGCGCCTCAAGGTCTAGCGACGCAAAATTGCGTCGTGTCGAGCGACGCACAGTTGCTAATCCATCGTTAATTGTGAAACATAGCGACGCCAATAAATGCATCGCTAACGAGTCGCTAAATTGGCGCCATCAGGATAATCACCGTCGAAGCTTGCGACGCTGCTCGCTATTGCGTCTCAGCCTAATATTGCGACGCATGTCGCAATATTTGTTTTAATTTTTTTAAACTGCTTCGCTAAGGTGTCGCATTTGTTAACATTTATAAATGATGTTGGTCCGACGATCCGAATCGATCCAAATTAGACGACCGATCGCGGACCGCGGCAATCGGGATAAGCATGTCAAAAGGGACAGCAGAGTTGGCCAGTAAATAAATAGGAAGAGAGGTGAGGACAGTCTGAATAAGCGTAATCCTCGCCTATCTCATATATAGACCAGTGACCTGCCATCCATCCAGTCGATCATGAACCCGATGCTCAAGATCAACGTAGTCACTGCATCTAGGCCGTCTATCTGTGATAGGGATCCGACGGTTGCGATCGATCCAAGCCCTGATCCTGATCGCCACGACCGATCTCGGACCGTGGCGATCGTCCGAGATCGACGATCCAATGGTTGCGATCGATCCAAGCCCTGATCCCGATCGGCCACGACCGATCTCGGACCGCGGCGATCCGTCCGAGATCGGCGATGATCCAACGGTTGCGATCGATCCAAGCCCTGATCCCGATCGGGGACGACCTATCTCGGACAGTTGCAATCCGTTCGAGATCGGCGACGATCCGACGGTTGCGATCGATCCAAGCCCTGATCCCGATCGGCCACGATCGATCTTGGACCGTGGCGATCCGTCCGAGATCGGCGATGAACGGTTGCGATCGATCCAAGCCCTGATCCCGATCGGCGACGACCGATCGCGGACTGCGGCAATCGGTCCGATCGGCAAAGATCCGACGATTGCGATCGATCCAAGCCGTGATCCCGATCGGCCACGACCTATCTCGGACAGTTGCAATCCATCCGAGATCGGCGACGATCCGACGGTTGCGATCGATCCAAGCCCTGATCCGATCGGCCACGATCGATCTCGGACCGTGGCGAATCGGCGACGATCCTGCGATCGATCGAAGCCCTGATTCCGATCGGTCATGATCGATTTTGGACCGATCGCTATTTAACATAATTAATTTTTTTAAATATATCGATGTAAAGGGTTGCGTCGTATTTTTTTTATATGATAATTATAATATATGCAAATTACGATGCAACAAGTATGTCGCTATATTAAAACATAATTTTCCTAATTAATATGGCTTATTACATCGCTAATGCGTCGCTATTTAACCATTGCAACTCACTGTGTTAGTCGTCATTATTTTTTCTCATATTATAATTTATAAAATTTAATTTTATCTAAAATAATTGCGATGCAGTTATTGCGTCACTAAATTAAAAATAAATTTAATTTATTTTCTGGTTTATTGCGTCGCTAATGCGTGGCTATTTAAAATATTTAATTTTTTCCAAAATATTGCGACGCACTGGGTGGCGTCGCATCTTTTTTAAATATTAATACTGTAAAAAATATAATTCCATTTAATTATTTGTGACGTAATTATTTTGTCACTAAATTAAAAATATTTTTTTTTTTTTCTAGTTTATTACGTCGCTAAGGCGTCGCTATTTAAAATATTTAATTCTTTTCAAAATATTGCGACGCACTGATTGACGTCGCAATATTATTTAAAATATTAATACTATAAAAAATATAATTCCATTTAAATTTTGCGACGCATTGTTGCGTCGCTATATTAAAAATAATTTTCCTATTTTTCAATTTTATTGCGTCGCTAAGGCGTCGCTATTTAAAATATTTAATTCTTTTCAAAATATTGCGACGCACAGTTATGCGTCGCAATATTTGTAAACTATTTGTACTTTAAATAATATAATTTCATTTAAATTATTTGCGACGCATTTATTGTGTTGCTAAATTAAAAATAATTTTTTTTATTTCTAGTTTATTGCGTCGCTAATGCATCGCTATTTAATATATTTAATTCTTTTAAAATATTGCGATGCACTGTGATGCGTCGCAATATTTTTTTTCTGATAATTAGATTTTATAAAATTTAATTTTATTTCAATTATTTGCGACACAAATTGTGCGTCACTAAATTAAAAATAATTTTTTTAATTATCTATTTTATTGCATCGCTAATGCGTCGCTATTTAAAATATTTAATTCTGTTAAAAACATTGCGACGCAAATATTGCGTCGCAATATTTTTATTGATATTATATTTCATAAAAAATTAATTTAAAAATATTGCGATGCAATATTTGCATCGCAATATTAAAAATTTAATTTTTTTAATTTTTGGTTAATTGAGTCGCTAATGAGTCGTTAATGCGTCGCAATATTTTGTTGTCACAAAGGCGTCGCAAAGTGGTCGCAATTTAGCAACGCAATTATGCGTTGCTAAATTTGCGTCGCTATTTCAGTATTTTCTTGTAGTGGAAGATAAATGACGGCTTATAGATACAAGCACTGATCCGGTCAATAAAGAGACCATCGAATCCAAATTCCTTCAGAGTATGATACAGAAAAACCCAACTTAATCTATCATAAGCCCGCTACATATCCAGCTTGGCAGCCATAAGGCTCTGACGACAAGAGGATCTCTGAAGGTCATGCATAAATTCCTGGGCAATGAGAATATTATCAGTAATACTTTGCCCTCTGATAAAAGCCTCCTGTTCTGGGGCAATAAGATGAGTAATGACAGTCTGCATGCGGGAAACAAGGATCCGTGCACAGACCTTGTACATAGTGGTACAAAGGCTGATAGGATGATAATGAAGCGGAGTGGAAGCGTCCGAACGCTTCGGCACAAGGGTGATAAATGTCCAGTTCCAATCAGCAAGAATATATTTAGATTGAAAAACCAACTGGATAGCCTGCAGAACGTCCTGGCCAACAATGTTCCAATAGTAGCGGAAGAAAAAAGGCGAAAAACCGTTAGGCCCAAGATTCCATAAAGCCTTTTGAATCTCATCCGCTGTAATAGCTCTAGTAAGGAAATCATTCTCATTAACTGTGAGCTTCCTGGAACTGGGAACCGGATGCACAGGAAATCCAACTCCATTATGCTCAGACCATCTAGACTTATATAAATGAGAAGTTGATCTCTGATGACCTGGATATCCTCAGAAAAAATCCCCTCATCATCAGCAAGACGTCTAATCCTATTCGCAGCACGATGCTTCAATGTAGCTTGATGAAAGAATCTGATATTACGATCCCCCTCCCTAATCCACTGAATCCGAGACCTCTGTCGCCAGAAGATCTCCTGCTGCAGAATAAGAGAATGATGGAGGGCCAGCTTAGCACGGAGGGAAATGAGGTCAGACTCAGGTAGGCAGTCTTCCTGGTCCTCGATGGTCTGAAGGGTAACAATGTCAGCCTCCACTTGCTCTACTCTTCTGGTAATATCCCCAACCTCCAGTCTGTTCCATCTGGAGAGTCTGCGTCTGGCTAGCTGGAGATGTCTCGAAAGCCTATAAGTGGCACTACCTCTAACTGGTAACCGCCAAACTTGAGAAAGAATGGTCCTAGCTGAGGGATAGGAGGTCCAGAACTGTTCAAATCGGAACATTATCTGATCCTAAGTCTTTGCCATCATGGATATCATGATAGGGCAATAATCTAAAGCAATCCTCGGGATATGAGTAACAACGGCAGAGGGATAGCGCTGAAGCCAGGAGCCTGTAGCCATAACCCTATTAAGCCTCTCCCAAACTCTAGCAGAACCTTGACGGTTATTATACCAGGTGAATTGAGTACCCGAATACCCCATATCCAACAAGCCAGCCTCAGTGATAAAGGTTCTAAACTACGAACCATCAACAGACCCCGCCCGATACCTACCCCCTCTTTTTTCATGGGGCCCAATTATATAATTGAAATCCCCCGCAACGAGGGAGGGGTAGCCCTGATGAAGAAGGGCAAGGGTCTCAGCCCAGAGCACACGTCTCAGATGGTAGTCCGTACTGGCATAGATGCCTGAGAGGAGCCAGGGATCAGCTGACCCCTCAGAGATGACCAATGTGACCTACTGATTACACTGATTGAAGGCATCAACTCGGATTGAGGAGTTGCGCCAAAGTGCCAATATATCTCCAGAAAGCCCCACTGACTCCACAGCATAAGTGGACAAGCTTCTATAAACATTTCTCCTAAACCGGGTTAAACTGTCACCCGAAAGACGGGTCTCCAATAACACACAAATATCAAAATTATATTGCTGTATGAGTCTCCCAAAGGAGGAGCGAAACGATGGTTTCTGAGCTCCTCTAACATTCCAGATAAGAATATTCATTTGGTGATTGGAAGAGCTTGGGACCCAACCTGGTCCTCCAACATATCATCATCAGTAGGTCTATCATCAGCTAACTTTCCAGAGTAGTCAGTCAGCAGAGTAGTCTCCATAGTCTCCAAGGTGTCTATCTCTTGGGGGGGCAAATCCTGAGAAGGAGTGACCTTGCCCTGCCCTTGGATGGCTTCTTTGAGCCGAGAGAGGACTAGGTCATGACTGCGCTCCGCCAACTTAGACAGGACAGGGGAACTTCCATATCCTTAGAAGAGGCCTCCCCAGGGTGACCCTTAGGATTTGAAGTAGATCCAAACACTGCAGCAGGCATATGGGGATGGTCCACTGTAGAAGATGGAGTGACCATCATCTGAGGTAGCTTGGAAGCAGTTAATCTGGCTTTTCCTTTTCCCCTGACATTTTTAGATTTTGCTCTCTGAATTGTACTCTCCTCCGGCCTAGCCCTCTTAGATGGACCCGGGCTAACCTCCGAGCAGGCCATGGGCCGCCCGGCCCACTTGGTTGAACCAAGAAGAGATAATGGATTCATTGTCTGCATCTGAATTTCTTAGGATTCAGACCCAATTCATTCACTGGCCTCTCGGGTTTGTTCACAGACGGACTGGCACGCTCAGCTTCCCCCGGCGCGGTAGTAAAGACTGAAATGTCTTCAGTCCCAGGTGTAGCGGAGGAGACGATCACGCCAGGCTTCAGCGGTCGTCTCCGAGCAAGCTTGGAAGGAGCTTTCCAGCCCTCCTCCGAGACCGGCCTAGCAGAGGAGGCCCCCGTCTTCCCAATCGATGACTGAGGAGCAGCACCCACTGATTGAGCCGGCGCCTTCATCTTCCTCCTCATGTCAATTTCAGAAATAGGGGAGGGCCTGTGCTGCCTAACAACAGCTAACCATGGCCCAAATTTGGTGCCCAGCGAGGAGGAGCCTGCATTCGGTGATGGTGAGCAAGGGTCGGAGTAGTGCAAAGATCCATAATTAGCACAAAATCCTTCCAAATGCTCATACAAAAATTGCTGCTAGAACGGTGAGTGGCTTCCTCTGATTCTGGCGCATGGGCGGAGAGATTTGGTGAGGTCAATTCGCACACATACTCTGGCGAATCCACCCTTAGTCTTCGCCACAGTTGAAGCATCGGAGAACTGGAACTCCCCGGCCGGAAGGACGATGGAGCGGAGGATTTGATCAGTCCAAAACTCAATGGCAACTAGGGCAGGCGAACCCACAGTAAAGCAGAGGAAACTGAGTTCACAGCAGGTACAAATTTCGGGCACCATACCTCAGTGGCAATGGGTTGTCCATTGACAACCCACGGACGCCCCAGAATCATAGCCATGGCGTTAAGGTCCTGGAAGTGGAAGATGATGCATATGTGGGCTAGAGAGATAGCTTCCACCTCACCTGGAACACCACCGCGCCTAAACTCCTGAATGATCGCATCCAGCGGCACCCAGCGGCTGATGCTTCTCGCAATTATTGCATTCTTCTCCCATTTGCTAGCTTCATCCTCCAAGGCTTGAGCTGGAACTTGGACTATATCTGAGAACCTCAGCTCAAGGTCAGCCACCTCTGCCAGAGACGGGGACGGGCCGACCAAACAAACCTACTATCCGTCGCTCGTCTCCATGGTGAGCACTCATAGGAACCACCATCCGCAACACCCGGAGAAGGGGCGACAGCTTGAGCCATGATCTAGATAGGAGTAGACGGAGAAAACCAGAGCCGATCATCGAAGATCAGGAAGAAAGCATATGGAGCACAAATCTTAAAGCACAAAAATAGGGTCAGAACAATGTAGCATTCGCCTCTAAGAACACTGTAGCATTCAGAGCCATGCAATACTTGTTGGATTGCAAGGGAATTTTTAAAGAAATTAAGGCAAACTTGCTCGGCAAGAGATTATGTGAAAGAATTTAATTTATTGATGTTTAGTATTACCAATATGCCAAAAGTCCGATCCCATCGTCCGAGAAATAAAAATACGATGCCGATGCTATCGTATTAAAAAATTACGATACCGATACTTTTTAGGGTCGGCATTCCATAGAAAAATACAATGCCGATGCTTAAAAGCGTCATCATCAGATAAATATCTTGCCGACACTTTTAAGCATCTTTTGGACCTGATGAGTAGAAAGCATCATTGTTTGTATTTTATGTTTTTATTCAATTTAAGTACTTAACTAAGCTAGGTATTAAATTTTTTTTATTTAAAAATGGAATCTTTTTGATTTTTTTATACTGATTTTGCTTCACTTAGATTTAGTGAGATTTTTAAAACTCAACTCAACTCATCTAAGCCTTTTTTTCAACTACATAGGTTCAGCTACATGAATCTGCTTCCTTCACTCTGCTTTATTCAGGAATAAGTCAATGCTCAAATTACAAATAGTTATATCTTTTTTAATTATTTATATATATATTAGTTTAGATCTATCTCTATCTATATCTTTATCATGTATTGTTAAAAGATCACTTTTTCTAACGAAGCATATAAAGATCTTCATTTTATATATCCAAACTATTATAATTGATTTTCTCTTATTTTTTCTTCAATTAGAGTTACTCCTACATTTCTCTTATATGTTTATTTCTAATTCTATTTTTTAAAGTTTTACGACATATTCATCTTAGCATGTGCATTTATATTACACTTAATTTATTCACATGTTATTTTAGTATTGCCCAACACTCTGTTTTATATAGCATAGCTGGTCTAATAGTGATTTTATAGATTTTTTTTAATTTTAATGAAATACATCGATTATATAATACTTCCAAAGCGCTTCTCCACTTAATCCGTCATGCTTTAACTCTATGATTCACATCTTCACCTATTTTACCTTCTTGTTCTTGCTAGATAATTGATCCCAAATATCTAAATTTTTTAATCTTTGTTATCTTTTGGCTTGCTATATTCCTGCTTCCATTAAACTTGTATTTCATATCATAAATTGAAAGCTTTTTTTTTTCTCTGATTTATTTGGATCTTGATATCTATGTAAAAAAAAACAAGTAAAGTATACGTATAATAATTTTTTCATCATATCAACTTGCTACGTTAATCAAGCAAATTACGCTATCACCACCTATTAATGATAAAAATTAAACTAAAATAAAATATAAAATATAAAAATATTTTTTTAAAAAAATTAGTAGCGCCAAAATGAAGTGAAACGATACTCAAGAGTGCATGTTTCCTCTGCCCAAAGTTCTCTAGCAAAAATATGACGCATAGATTGGGTCATGGCATGCTTCTAAGCCGGCTCAAGGTTGTCCACCCACTAAAGCAGCTTTGCGGGCCTGTGGACTGGGCCAATCCTCGTCAGGCCAAAAAACTCTCCCAGGCGCTGGGCCCTTCCCGTGGCCTGCGTAATTCGTCCGCCCGGAGATTGAGACGCGCGCCACATGTAACGCGTGTACTACGCGCTTACTGCACCGCCTAATGGTTACAGTAAGACTTTTTAAATTAAACGGATGGGATTGAATCAGAGTTTAGAGACTGCAAACATTGAATCAGAGATATTGAACGGATGGGATTGAATCACAATGGTTAAGAAAATTATGAAAAAAAATATCATACACAAACCCAATATTTAATCCAGTGATAAGATTTTTTATTATCTATCCAAAGAAAACCACAAAGGATGCTCGCTGTAGCAATACAGCAATCTGGGAATATAATTATAAGGCGATATTTTTAACATCACGCGGCTAAGAGCGTGCATGATATTTTTTATTGAAGGGATTTGTGTACGCTTCCTAATTTATCCATTCAATGAATCAATTTGGCATCGCTCTCCTCCTTTAATAATTTGGTTTGAATGTTATGTTATATATACCACAAAGAGAAACTTCTTGGCGCCGGATTCGCCCGCCAAAGCGATTCGGTCACATATCAGCCGTCCAATACCGGTCACCGCTTCTTGCAAAAATTAACGGACCTCAGGACCGCCAGCTCATCGATCCGCGGCACCGCCCATTGTCCAATAACCAGCCACCACTTTCCATTATATACTTATGATATGCTCCTCCGACCCCATCCGTTCCCCGCACGCGAGGCCTCTCGTTTTGTCCTGCCGTCCCAAACCCCCAAAAGCCGCCAAGTTGCCCCCCTCGGTTTCGATTCCTGATGGCGCCCAAGGCTGAGAAGAAGCCCGCGGAGAAGAAGCCGGCCTCCGATAAGCCAGCGGAGGAGAAGGAGAAGAAGGCGGTGGCGGAGAAGGCCCCTGCCGAGAAGAAACCCAAGGCCGAGAAGCGCCTCCCCTCCAAGGAGGGTGGCGCCGGCGACAAGAAGAAGAAGAAGAAGGCGAAGAAGGGGAGCGAGACCTACAAGATATACATCTTTAAGGTGTTGAAGCAGGTCCATCCGGACATCGGCATATCGAGCAAGGCCATGGGCATCATGAACTCCTTCATCAACGACATCTTCGAGAAGCTCGCCCAGGAGGCTTCCCGTCTCGCCCGCTACAACAAGAAGCCGACCATCACCTCTCGGGAGATCCAGACCTCCGTCCGACTCGTCCTCCCCGGCGAGCTCTCCAAGCACGCTGTCTCTGAGGGCACTAAGGCCGTCACCAAGTTCACGAGTTCTTGATCCGTCGGAAGGGTCTCGTGGCCTCCTTGTGGTCAGATCTAGAAGGTCTAGGGCTATGGTTTTGGATCTTTCTTATTCCTGTTCTGATCTTTTTACTCTCTTATGTAAGCTTATCTTTTTATCATCTCGATGGATTTGATATGGTCTAAATGATGTAATATACTGTCTTCTGATTTATTAATGAAGGAGCGACCCCTTTTCGTTTGCGGTAACTTGACGCGATTCTATTTGCTTTTTTTTTCCCCTTTTTTTTAAAGAAATATTACTATCTAAATGATGCTTTTGCCTATGAAACGCCATCGGGTGGTATATTGGTCATTTTTTCTCCTCTTGGACCATACTGCCCTTGCGTGTCTTATTGAGCAGGGCACTGGCGATAATTAAAAAATTGGCAAGATTGGGAGAACAAAAGTTAAGAAAATCCAAGTAGGGTCTCTGATATTTTAATTTAATCTTTATATTTTGCTTCTTCGGCGGGCGTTTCGAGCCTCGCCGGTGGAAATTTATTAACAAATCTGGAGCCCAACTGAATCTCGTACGGATTCGATCCCTTCCGGTCGTCGTCTTCTTGGCGAGAGTCGGCCGGCAGTCGATCAGGTAACCTTTTTTTTTTTTTTCTTTTGCTCTATTTAGCTTGAGATTCTGAGAGCCTTTTGAAGTATTAGTTGAAGAGGGCGATGGAATCCCAGGGGGCGGGAGAGGAGGCCGCTGCCCCTTTGGTGGTTGTTACGGACGAGGTCGGGTCTTGTTCTTTCTCTGAGAAGCGCCAGCCAAAGAATCACGCTAGGGACGTCCATATTCTTAGCTTTGCTTTCTTGTTTATCTTCTCGGCTTATGGAGCTACTCAGAATTTGGAGAGCACCGTGAACACGGTGAGCTCTGATTTTGCCCTTCTCTTTTTCTTCATTTCGTGTTGTTTTGTGCTTGATTTTTTTTTTTTTTGACTTTCTGTAATCAGGAGGAGGATTTAGGAACGATTTCGTTGGGGATATTGTATACCTCCTTCACTTTGTTCACGGTGCTGGCGTCTCCGGTTGTCAGGGGGTTGGGGTCCAAAGGAGCCCTTGTTCTTGGTTCCAGCGGCTACTTGCTGTTCGTAGCATCCAACTTGAAGCCCTCCTGGTGCACTCTCGGAAATCACCTTTCTTGACACCGCAATTTACTGTAACTTTAGCTGCATGTTCGCTTCATTTGTTTTTTATCACTGCTTTTCGATGTTTTGGATATGGGTATGTGTTTCTGTTTGTCTTTGAGTTCCTTAATGGCAATATAAGTTTTGAAAATGCCAGCTTTCCCCCCGAAAAGATTTTCTGTTTGTGTTTTGAATTCTTTTATGGCGACATAGATTTTGAAAATGCCAGCTTTTCCACAAAAAGATTCTGAAGCAGTTCATGGGAAGCCATGCGAAGGTGTGTCTAATATGGCTGGCAATTCTTAGTTTTTGAAAGGTGAGGGTTGGAATAGTTGGCTAGAACCTGGAATTGTTCTTCGAAGTGATGAAGTGGCAAGAGAGGAAGGAAGTATAACAGCATGATCCTCTGAATTTTATCTTCTTATCTTAAGTGCTATTTGGTTGTAAAAAAAATTAACATTTAGTTTGTTGTTGTTGTTGTTGTTATTAGAATTATTGTATATATCTGCTCCTCTGCTTTCTTTTTACTCATATACACCCACACACAATTGCTAGTGTTTATGTATGCAATTTTGATAGCATCATTGCTGTAGGTACACAATGGTACCAGCTTCTCTATATCTTGGCTTTGCTGCATCTATAATTTGGGTTGGGCAGGTAGGAATCAGGTGCAGTCAGTTACTGTTTTTGTCCTTGATTTTTATATAAATTAATGGATGTTCATCTTCCATTTCATTAGGGAACATATCTCACTTCCACTGCACGTAGCCATGCAAAAGATTGCCAGCTGCATGAAGGGACAGTAATAGGTAACTTCAATGGAGAATTTTGGGGAATGTTTGCTAGTCACCAGGTATGATGGTTTCTCAAGTTGTCAGCTGTCCAACAGAAAGTTCATGTATTTATGAAAAATTTTTTTATCAGTTCAGTGTCTTCTATTATTCATGAGTCTTGTCATATTCTTCAAGAGTATTATATACATTGGAATCCTGTTAGTTCATTTATGACTTTTTTGGTGTCTATCTGGAATTATTATTATATTGTTCTTGATGATATGCAACTTTAATACTCAATTGCTATTGTTCAGGTCATTGGTAATTTGATCTCACTTGCTTTGTTGAGAGATGGAAAGGTATGTTAATTTTACATGTCCTCTGTACACTTTGGGTGTTTGATTATTTATTTACAGCATATTCTAATGGTGATGATTATCTGTTGGTTCTAAGTTGTGAAGATATTTGCATAAAAATTATATTTCCTGTCCTGCTGAACGTCGAGATCATTATATTCATAATAATCATTATATTCTCTTTCTAATTTAATTCTGATCAGGTAGTCTAGATGTGTTTTTGTGTTGATTATTTTTTAAGGATCTCTCATGTCATTTGTGGAGCTTTTTTGCCTAGATTTAATATCTGTAACTGATTCCTGTTTTGAAAAAGCCCTAATTGCTAATGCTGCTCTTATATAACACGGATGGACTGTTATAGTGGATTTAAGTAATAAAAATTACTCAATATTGAATGTTTAACAGTTCACCTTTACTGATTGGTTTGAGCTGAAAATTCAATATTGTAACATTATTATATTTCATTCTCATGACCTTGAAACTGTTTAATTGATCTTGTATGGGAATCACCTTATATATATATATATATATATATATATATATATAACTTAATGGTTTCCTTCTTTTACTGACTCTGATGAGGAAAATGATCTCATTACTGCAGGAAGGGGACAGTGTCACTGGGAAAAACCTTTTATTTACTGTGTTCCTTGGTTGTATGATCTTGGGTATCACATTAATGTGCTTTCTGTCGAAAAGAGATGACAAAGCAGATGGCCTTCCAATGCACTCATCTCTTGCATCTGTTCTTAAGACTGTTGTTGCTCTACTCTGGGACATACGGGTGCTTTTGGTCATTCCTCTTCTTGCATATTCAGGCTTACAACAGGCATTTGTATGGTAAAAGATACATGTATTTACTGTGTGCGATGCATTTTACAAATTGAGATCCTGTTGTCAATTATTTATTCAGTATCAAGATGTTTTTTTTTTTTTTAATAACAGGGCTGAATTTACAAAAGAAATTGTAACACCAGCGCTTGGTGTCTCAGGCGTGGGTGGTGCAATGGCATTATATGGGGCTGCTGATGCAATTGTATGTCACCTTATGGCCTATTTTGATTGACTAGTTATCAGGAAATCGTTAGGAATAAAATGATATTATTGAATGCTGATATTACGAGGCTTTTCTTGCTTTTCTCTTGCTTATTATTAAAATTTATAATCGCCTGCTTTGCAAGTCTTCTTAAGTGTGAAAAAAATATTGTTCTGTTAGCCTAATTTCTGAACAATTTACATTTATTCTGCTATCTTGTTCATTCACTTGTTTATTTTTCTTAGGTCTTTATGAATAAAATTGTGTGAAAATTTAAAGTAATCATCAAATCTCATGCCATAATAACATGTACATGGACTTTTATATGACATGGAGTGTTGAACTTCTCAATGTTAGTTTTAAACAAATTCCTGGATTCTTGATCCTCATTTTTGTGAGATACTCTGACAGCTATGCATGTTTCACCTTCTAGCTATGTGCTTACAAAGTTAATAGCCTAAAAAACATTAGAGTATGTAGGAGTTGCATAAGGCTTTCAAAGTATCATTAGCATACCCACCACTGATGGTGTACATAAATATATGAGAGGTTTCTTTTTTGGGTAGAGCTTAATTTAGCAGAGTGGTTATGGTCTATTGAGTACATTCTGGTAACCGGCTAAGCCATTGTCTGGACTCTGGAATATTTGTGTTCTGATTCATTTCTGTAAAAAACCCAAAGAAGATTGCCATGGTTTATATGAGGAAATTATGGAAAATAGAAACTATGATGTTTTTATTACCATTAGGTATATTATTTGTCTTTCCTATGATAATTAATATGGTCATGCCTGGTATGTGAACAGAGAGATAAAAATCTTGAATTGCATAGGGTATTTGTTAAAAATGGAGAAAATAGTAGTTATGAGGGAATAAGACTATTAACAACAGGTGTGGCTGCATATGTTTTGGATGACATACTAAATGCTCTTTTGATTTTGTGCATCAGAACTGAGATTTTTTGTCCCCTCCAAAGTAGCCCAAACCATGGTTGAAGCAGATGTAGAGTTGTTCCAGCTTTTAGTATTAGTGTGGTAAGGTAAATGAAACATAAATGCTTCAGTCGCAACAATGTGTATTAGCCTACATTTTATACTATGTTTCCCCTGTTAAGTAAAAAAGAAAGTATCAGTAAATAATGTATGATAGAGGAATGAGCAATTTTTTTTTATTTTTTATTTTTTGTGTTGAGGAATAGGGATGAGCAAAATCAACCTGTCAATTGGCTGGCTAGATAACATGTCAGATATTAGTAGTCATTCATGGCCTGTTGCGGTGAATGTAAGAGTTGAAAAGGTCTTAAATTTTCATCAAAATGTCTAACAATATGTGGAGGATTTGACATAATGCTTTCTGAATTTGGAAATGAAAAAGCTAAAATGAAGATTCTTTTGCTAATGTCATGATCTGAAAACCAAGTGTCATGGTGAGCATAACGAACTCAATTATGGAAAAAGCCTCACATTTCATATAGTCTATTCCTGTTTATCGCATTAGTAAATTTTCAATGCAGAAATCAGATTAGCAGAATTTGATGTGTCAACAAAACTGGAAATGGTGCTCCTTCAAATTATGGTGCAGGGACAATACTATTGTTGTGCCATTTAATGATATTTTTCTTGATTAATTTCTCATCTTTTCAGAATGAAAATATGAGTCTTATTTTTTTTCATCCTTATTAGTAACTAATTTGGTGTCCATTAAATATTTTTCTATTCTAATCAGTTGAATTTTTTGCCTGTTAGCAATCCAAATGATTCATGCCTTGCATAGTTTTATTTATTCCTCTGCAGAATAATCCCTATCAAAGGCGTAAGCTTTTGTGGTAATCTTATTGAGATTGTATTTCGCTTGTGCTGCTATTTTCAATGTTAAAGCCGCCCTAGAGTTAAACTGTTATTTTTATACTTCTTTTTTCAAGTCATATATTGCAGGTGTAAGAAGGCTCAGGTATGATAACTGCAGTTTGTGGGGACTAAGGTTTGTGATTGTTTCTACCTTGATCAGGGATGAGAATGATAGTTGTGGGTCAAAAATTAGTGTGGGAAATTACTTTAGCTTTTCAATGCATAGAAGAAAGTGTCCTCAGGAATCATAAAATCAGCACCCTATAGTGTTAGGAACTGTTTTATTGGTTAGTTTCATGTGCTTGTGATGGTGTGCAGCTAACGATATGAAACTTATGTTTGTTTGCATCAAGCAAGAAGATTATAAAGAAAGATGCTATTAGCATTACTTTGATACCTGTTGATTGTGCTAACGTCTGGAGTCTCACTATATGGTTTTAGTGTTCACTGGTTGCTGGACGCTTGACATCTGGACTGTCTTCTATCACTTTTATTGTCTCCGGTGGAGCTGTTCTACAGATTCTTGTCCTGTTATGGCTTCTCTTTGGCTACAGGTTTGATCTGACACTCCAGTTTCAGTTTCTGCTTATGCCCCATTGTATTGGGAAATAGTTTTAAGGAATAATTTGAGGTAAAAATTGAGGGTTAAAGTGGGATAGAGATGTGCAGTCTTCTTGGTAGAATATCTTTATCCATTTTGTGAGAGATAATAGCTCAAATAATTTTTCCAAACTTCCCTAAAAGAGCGTTTGGCAGGGAAAAAAAAGAGTAAACTGAAAAAAGTATGTTATCCCTCCACTTATCCCAGTTTATCCTACAGCCAACTGTAGCCTTAGGCTTTTATGTTTTATCTGAAGGTGGTAGGGCAAACTTCTTGTGGCTAGTTTCTTAATTGTCTGGTGTCTTTTGTTTCTTTTTTGTTTCACTGCTACAGTACAACTGGTGGAGTTCTTGGCCCTGTATATCCCCTACTTATGGCTGCTATATGGGGTGTTGGTGATGGAGTATTTAACACACAGCTGAATGCATTGTTTGGAATATTATTCAAGCATGACATGGTAATGTATTTATATTTATAGCTAATAGAACTAAGAGTGCTTATTTTTAACTCTTAATGTCCAATGCTTATTTTTAACTCTTAATGTCCCTTTACTCCTATTACCATCTTGCTTGCAAAAGGCATTATCACATTATTACCAATCCTCAGTTCCTCATATTTGATAGACCCGTAACATATGCTGGATCTTAGCTGCAAAGAATTCTAGGTCAGATTATATTATTTCTCACTGTAGGGTTTTTGTCGTTGAATTTGGTGCAGTTGTATAATTCAGTGGAAACATGCTGCGTAAAAGTTATAATTTCAATTCTAAGGGCACTGAGGCGTATGGCTAATGTTTTGGTTATTCAATACTTAGATTTCTTTGAAATTCCGTGAATGAACTATTATTCATGGACTCCAGTGGGACATGCAACAGAGAAATTGGTACTTGTTCCACCTGACATGAAGTTGCACAGCTGATTAAAATTCTTCATAAAAATTCCTTTACTGAAAGTATTCGGATATGTGATAACCTAGTTTCAAGAAACAGTATTTGCCCTCATAGTTCTCCTAGTAAGAAAATGTTGGTGTAATATTTAATTAGAGCTTTTAGCTTATCACAAAGCCTTCCCTACTCTTTAACAGCTTTGGACTGTTTGGTTACGGACCATTCCTAGGCTTTGCGCATCATTATGAACCAATGCATGGACAGAATCACATTCATTGACATTATGTACAAGATACTTTGTGCCTAAACTAGGTTTTGTAACACCTCGACTGCAAGTCAGATGGATTAATTTTTGGGCCACTGGAGGACTTTAGTAATTGTGATGGGATCTGTGTACCAAAGCTAAAGTGTTGGAACTTGGAACTCCTACATTGGATGAGATTCCAATACCAATTCAATTTGGTTTTAGAGAGAGTTTTTATTTAGGATTTTTTAAAAAAAGTTTGGATTAGAACTGGACGGTTTTCCTTTTTCAATTTTATTTGGAGTCCTACCGTTATTAGGATTTTATTCTTAAACATTATGGGATTCCGTCCCTATAAAAAGGACCCATGAGGCTTGTATAAGACACATCTAGTTAAAAAGCAATCATGTTTAGGTTTTCTTTTCTTGTTGTGTGAGGCCATAGTAAGGGTCTGAGGCCCGAGGTTCTTCCAGCAAGGGTATGAGGCTCAAGCTGCTTCTTATCTCTTCTTAAACCTCTGGCATCAAATTGATATCAGAGCAAATTCTTGCTAGAGCTTCTTCACTTTGCATCGTTGTTCGTTGATTTTATCTTCAAATTCGGATTAAGGCCTTTGCCCATCATCTATGAGCCAAGCCCGCTTGCCCATCATTCACGCCTTGGTGCATCTATGAAGATTGCATCAAGAGAGTCTCTCGCACATACTGCTTCAAGGTCGTCCTCACAACAAAATCACATTAGAACCCTAGATTTGGTTGGTCTTTCTCCACATCTGTAACTCATCATCGCAGTCTTTTCTTTCGAGCAATGCCCATCATGTCTTTAGCTCGCTCATAGCCCAACATAGTTGTCCGTTTGTGTGCCTCCTTGTGCGACCACATGTAGGGTGCGAGAAGACTCCTTCGAAGTGCTGTTTCACTAAGATTCTCTATCTCCCTGATCTGTGCCACGTTGCCGACTTCTTCATTCAAGGTGAACAGCTACTGTTGAAACTTAATGATGTTGAGAGCCCTAATCACTAGCTCATCGTGGCCCTTCTCCACTTCTCAGAGCCTTAACACCTTTGATTCTACAATTCGAAGTGTCTGAGTTGTTGCCTTCATCGCTTGGCCTTTGATTCATGTATTTCGCTGCATCATGTTAGGACGGCTTTTGGCTTTCTGCTTCTTCGCTTGTTTGTACGACCAATCATGCTGAAATCTTTTTCGCATGTACGTCTCACATTTGCTACTCCAACAGCTGCCGTGTTGATCCCTACCGAACTTCTTAGATGCAACAGTCAAGATCCACATCAAAGGGCTTATCACGACCACTTGAAGATTTTGGTTAGAATTTGTCGCTGCTCTGTTCCGGTCCATCACTGTGCCGCTTCATTCATGTTCTATGTTATCTGTGTAGCAGTTAACTCGTATTGTACAGTTATCCACTGTTTGCATCTCTCCTTCTTTTCTTTTTCAAGTACTTTATTTCATACCTTACATTACCATGCCTAAATTGTCAAGTTCACTTCAGATTTGACATGTGGTACTACCTTTACATCGAATTATATTCTGATATCTAGCATTCGAAAAGCCATATATTAGTGAAACAAGCAATTAGCATTGGAATGAGTTCATTCATGATAGTGTTATAGGATATGGGCTTAAAAAACCTATAGATCTTGTTTATGTATCTCTTGCATTTAGAGTGTTAAGAGTCGGCTAAGTCATTCGCCAATCATATTCATGAAATGCATTGCTAATATTAAAAAGAAGATTTTCATTGGTTATTGTTGCTGTCAAATCACTTTTGATGAGCGCCGAGCGAGCTGAGATCTCTGCAGACCTTCGAGAATGTAGAAGGGTCACCGTCTCCTTCCGGGGGCCTGCAAGAAAAGTCCGGACCAGTGATTCCGATGGGGACCCTCCGACGCCCAAGTTAGTGACTTGTAGAACAGTAGAATTCTTTTGAGGAGAAAGTAGAGATTGAGTTTCTTCCCTCCCCTCTCTCGTTGGGGGATTAGGGTCTTTATATACCTGTTCGGGAGTCCCTTTTACCCTTCACTGGTAACAGCCGAGTTATATCTTCCGTTCTTCGTAGGTGGGCGTCTAAACATATGTCATAAGTATGTCTCTTAATTTTTTGGAAATCGTCCGTGACCTTAGTAATTGCCGGTTCGTAATATTTGGTGACCGCCCGAGATCCTGGTAGAGCCATGTGGAATTTTTTGCAGCAAGTGGACGCTTGTCGGCCTCTGCTGCCGAGGCCGACGCCGTTGCTGAGACCGACGCCGAGATCGGGACGGGCCATGGCCGACGCCGAGGTCGGGATGGGCCTTGGTCGACATGGATGTCGAGATGGGCCATGGCCAACGCCGAGGTCGGGATGGGTCCTGGCCGACACGGATGTCGAGATGGGCCATGGCCGACGCCGAGGTCGGGATGGGCACTGGCCGACATGGATGTCGAGATGGGCCATGGCCGACGCCGAGGTCGGGATGGGCACTGGCCGACACGGATGTCGAGATGGGCCATGGCCGACGCCGAGGTCGGGATGGGCACTGGCCGACACGGATGTCGAGATGGGCCATGGCCAACGCCGAGGTCGGGATGGGCACTGGCCGACACGGATGTCGAGATGGGCCATGGCCGACGCCGAGGTCGATGGGCACTGGCTGACGACGGATGTCAAGATGGGTCATGGCCGACGCCGAGGTTGGAATGGGCCCTGGTCGATACGGATGTCGAGATGGGCCATGGCCGACGCCGAGGTCAGGATGGGCCCTGGTCGACACGGATGTCGAGATGGGCCATGGCCGATGCCGATGTCGGGATGGGCCCTGGCCGATGCGGAAGTCGGGGTAAGCCATATCAAGCCCAATTGCCAAGGAATTGGCTCGCGTGTTCTTTGACCCGATGGAGCTATCGGCCTTGGAGGTGCGGTCTTGGAGCGGTCGGCCTTTGGAGCCGACAGTCCTCGAGGTGCCGGCCTTGGAGGTGCCGGTCTTGGAGGTGTCGGTCTTTGGGGCCGATGGTCTTCGAGGTGCCGGCCTTAGAGGCGTCGGTCTTGGAGCTGTTGGCCTTTGGGGCCGTCCAAATTTTTTTTTTATTCTCCATGGGGTTAACTGGCTCCATCAAATGCCCCCCCACATTCCTTGAGCTTGCGTGCCCTGCATCAGCTAAGCGAAAGGAGTGTAGAACTTCAAGAAATTTTTTGGAGGCAAATTGATTACCTCACGCCTGCCACTGGAAGCAGCGTACGCTAACTTTTTTGGGGGGATGCTCGTCAGTTAGCCATTGAGGCAAAGTTGAGGCCGTCGAGAACTTTTCGAACCCCGGAGGGTGACTAGAGGGTGCTTGGGCCAGGCTCAGGTGCCTTTTTCTTTAAAGAAATTGGTCTCCTTCTGCAGGGTTGATCTGCCCCCCCAGGAAACTCTGTTGATTGGAATCCGCATGTCTTGAGCTTGAGAGTGCCGACACGGAGCCGGTCTTGAGATATCGACGCGGAGTCGGTCTTTGTTGTCGACGCGGAGTCGGTCTTTGGTGCCGACGCGGAGTCGGTCTTTGGCGGTTTTCCTGTAACGCATCCAGACATTAATGAAAAGAAACTTTTTTCTCAGTGTAGTATACTTAGCATTTTCGCAGCTGTTTGCCTTCGCGGGTCTTTGTTGCCGGTACGGAGTCGGTCTTCGATGCCGACGTGGAGTCGATCTTTGTTGCCGACGTGGAGTCGGTCTTTGGTGCCGACGCGGAGTCGGCCTTTGTTGCCGACGCGGAGTCGATCTTTGTTGCCGACGCGGAGGCTGGTCTTTGGTGCCGACGCGGAGGCCGGTCTTCTGTGCCGACGTGGAGGCCGGTCTTTGTGTCTGGCTGGCCAGGGCTTTTTGGTGACGATGCGAAGGTTAGTCTTCTGTGCCGACGTGGAGGCCGGTCTTTGTGCCTGGCTGGCCAGGGCTTTTTGGTGACGACGCGGAGGTTGGTCTTCATTGCCGACGCGGAGGCCGGTCTTTGGTGCCGGCGCGGAGGCCGGTCTTCGTGCCTGGCGGGCCAGGGTTTTTTGGTGCCGACGCGGAGGTCGGTCTTCTGTGCCGACGTGGAGGTCGGTCTTTGTTGAACAGAACGATCATTCGAGGAAGCAATGAAAAGACTTTGAAGAGCTATCTGTCAAGCGGGTTCAAATTAACGAAAGTAGCATATTACTGATAATACCGGCGTAAGTCGTCGGCGTTCCAAGTGTGTGGGAGTGATTTTCCGTCTAGTTCTTCAACACTGTACATCCCGTGGTGAAGAACTTCTTTGATGCGGTACGGTCCTTCCCATTTCGGTGCCAGCTTGCCTCCTTCCGTCGGCTTTGATTCTTCAGCTCGTCTCAGAACAAGGTCTTCCGGGCGGAATGTCTTGGGCCGTACTCGAGCGTTGTAGTATCTGGCCGCTCGTTGGCGGAAGGCCGCCATGCGAAGTTGTGCTTGGTCCCGCAACTCTTCCACTAGATCTAGATCGGCCCGTAGTTGATTTGGGTTGTTCTCTTCGTGGTATAGCTCTGTCCGGGGACTGGGGACACCTATCTCCACTGGAATGACTGCCTTGGTCCCAAAGACCAGGCTGAAAAGAGTTTTCCTTGTGGGGGCTTGTGGTATCGTGTGGTATATGCCCATAATACGCTGGGGAGCTCTTCTACCCAGCGCCCCTTGCAGCCATCTAGGCGGGCTCTAAGTCCTTGGAGGATAGTGCGATTGGTCATCTCGGCTGCGCCATTGGTCTGGGGGTGCCCCACAGAAGTGAATCGCTGATGAATGCCCAGGCCGCTGCAGAATTCCCGGAAGGCCGTGTTGTCAAATTGTCGGCCATTATCTGTGACCAGGGTGTGCGGCAGTCCAAATTGGCACACGACCGACTTCCAGAAGAAGGATCTTACTTTGCTTTCGTGATTTTGGCGAGGGCCTCGGCCTCAATCCATTTGGTAAAATGATCAACTGCTACCACCAGAAACTTGCGTTGTTCGAAGGCCGGAGGAAATGGTCCCAAGATGTCCATACCCTACTGGGCGAAGGGCCAGGGTGCGGCCAGGGGGTTAGCTGGGACGCCGGCTGATGTTGAATATTAGCATGACGCTGGCAGCTGTCACACCTTTTGACAAGCTCAGATGCATCCTCCTTCATTGTCAGGCAGTAATACCCTTGCCGTAGGGCTTTATATGCGAGCGCCCTGCCCCCCAGATGGCTTCCGCATATACCTTCATGTATCTCCCGCAAGATGTAATCTGCTTCGGTGGGGCTAACACACTACTGGGTATGAGAACGACCTGCTATAGAGTTTTCCATCCATTATGAAAAACTTTGGAATCCGTCTCTTAAGTTTCTTGGCTTTGGCAGGGTCTTCTGGGAGGGTACCGTTGGTAAGGTATTGGATGTAGGGATCCATCCAGGAAGGCTCCTGCTCAATTGGCAGAGTTTCTCTTGTTGTGTCAATACTTGGGGCTTCTAGATGCTCCACATAAGCTCTTCCAAACGTTCCGTCAGCTGAGGTGGCGAGATGGGACAAGGTGTCGGCTCTAGCATTTTTTCCTCGGGGGATATAGCTAACGCTGAAATATGCCAAGGGAGAAGCCTGCGACTGTACCATACTTAGGTAGCGGGACATGATGGGATCTTTTGCTTCATACTCTCCGTGATTTGGCCAGTGACCAGCTGGGAGTCAGTGAATGCCCTAAGGCGCTTCACCCCGAGCTCTCGGGCTAACTTTATCCCAGACAATAGAGCTTCATATTCTGCCTGGTTATTGGTGGCTGGAAAGAGGAAACGGAGCGCACACTCGGCTACAACTCCATCCGGGTTGGCCAAGATGAGGCCTGCTCCGCTCTCTTGAGAATTTGACGCCCCATCTACATGCAGAACCCATTCATCGCCTCTGGTGTCGAAAGGTGAGGGGTCCGCCAAGGCTTCTTCGAGCCGCTCCTCGCCCCAAGTGCACTCAACCAAAAAATCTGCCAAGACCTGTGATTTCATGGCTGACCGAGGGCGAAAAGATAGATTAAACTCCCCCAACTTGAGCGCCCATTTCGCCAACTGACCCGAAGTATCTGGACGAGCGAGAATTGTCTTCAGAGGTTGGTCTGTGATTACTGCAATCGAGTGGGCTTGGAAGTATGGCCGTAGGCGCTGGGCAGACACGATCAAGGCAAAGATGATCTTCTCAATCTTCGAATATCTGGTCTCCGCATCGTGGAGCACCTTGCTTGTATAATACACTGGTTTTTGCATTCCATTGGTGTCTATGCGGACCAGTACAGAACTAACGGCCTCGGGAGAAGCTGCGAGGTACAGAAGTTCTTCTCCACTTGATGGCTTGGATAATAGTGGCGGGGTAAAGAGGAATTCCTTTAGTCCCTCAAACACCTTCTGTCACTCTTTCGTCCATTCGAATCCATTGACCTTACGGAGGGCCCTGAAGAAAGGCAGGCATCTTTCGGCGGACCTGGATAGGAAACGGCTCAAGGCCGCCACCGTCCCCGTCAGGCGCTGTACTTCTTTCTTGTTGGTAGGTGGCCTCATGTCCAAGATGGCTTGAACTTTGTCTGGATTTGCCTCGATCCCACGGTGGGTCACTATGAAACCCAAGATTTTTTCGGCTGTCACTCCAAATGCACACTTGTGCGGATTCAATCTCATTTGACATCGACGAAGGTTGTCAAAAGTCTCCGTTAGGTCGGTGATATGGTCGGTGGCGTGGACACTTTTGGTCAACATGTCATCTACGTATACCTCCATATTGCGTCCTATCTGGTTCTCGAAGACTTTATTCATTAGCCTTTGGTAGGTGGCTCCCGCGTTCTTTAATCCAAATGGCATCACCTTGTAGCAATACAGCCCCTTCTCGGTTATGAAGGAGGTGGCTTCCTCATCCACCGGGTCCATCCTGATCTGATTGTATCCGGAGAAAGCATCCATGAAACTAAGGACCTCATGGCCGGATGTAGCATCCACCAGCTGGTCGATCCGAGGCAAGGGAAAGCTGTCTTTGGGGCATGCTTTGTTGAGATCAGTGAAGTCTACACACATCCTCCAGCTCCCATTAGCCTTGCGAACCATCATCACGTTGGCCAACCACTCGGGGTAGTGAACCTCCCGGGCATGCCCTGCAGCCACCAGCTTGCGAACCTCCTCGTCGATAGCTCTCTGTTTGGCAAGGAGTCGATCGCGCGCCTCTTCGGGCAATAACGCCCCGACCTGGACGGTCCTTATCGGTTCATCTCCTAAGGGAAAGGTCAGAAGGTGCTCGGCCGGCTCCTCCCTCCCTCTCGGGTCTCGGGGGTCAAGCGGCCCAGAGGTCATTGCCGACGCGGCCTCCAGTGGATTGGGAGACAAGTGGTAGCACAGCGGCGGCGGGTTTTGCTCTCCTTTCATTTCTCCGACTCTTTCGCTGGTGGGGAATCTTACCAACCGTCTCTTGGTGGAGATGACAACATCTAGCATATTCAACGCTGGTCTCCCCAAGATGGCGTTATAAGCCAGCGGGACCCGAACCACCAGGAAGTTTATGACCACCGTGCTTTGACGCGGCGATGTCCCAGCCGTGACAGGGAGGGCAATTTCTCCTTCGGCACTTACAGAGTCTCCCGTGAAGCCCATTAAAGGCGTAGTGACAGGCCGAAGGGAAGATTCAAAGAGGTTCATTCGAACAAAAGCCTCATAGCTCAGGACGTCCACAGAACTACCACTATCAACCAAGATTCATTTCACAGGATGCTTGGCTATGGTTATGGATACCACCATGCCGTCGTCGTTTTTGTTGACTACTCCATCTAAGTCCTTTCCAGAGAAAGGAATCACGGGGTCTACTCCTTCCCGCTCTCTTTGAATTGCCGCCTGCCCCCCAGGCAATCATGGCTATGGTCCTTTCCGTAGGGGCGTTGTCTGCACCGGCATGGAGTGTAGGAGGCACCGCTGGGCCTGGAATAGGAGGGTTTCCCCTTCGGACAAACTTGCCCAAGTGACCCTGCTGGACAAGCTCTTCAATGGCCCTTTTCAAGTGGCGGCAGTCTTCGGTGTCGTGACCATAATCTCGGTGATACCGACAGTAGAGCTCTTTATTGCGGGGGGTCCCCGACCTCAGGGGGAGCGGACGCTTGAAGTAAGGTTCTTCCTTAATTTCCAGCAGGATGTGGGATATCGGAGCCATGAGGGGAGTGAATTGCTCCTTAGGAACAAGCGTCTGCGGCCGGCGGTCTAGACGGTGAGGGGGCTCAGTCTTTCGAGGTCGGGCTCCGGCCTGCTCGGTGGGCATTGGTTTCTTGCTAGGATTCTTATCAGCCTCCCTCCTGGAGGAATCTGTCTCGTCCGCACGGATGTACTTTTGTGCACGGCTTAGAAGTTCGGCATAAGAGCCCGGGGGCTTCTTGTCTAGAGAATAGGCGAACCTGGAAGGACGAAGTCCCCGTTTTAATGCCAAGGTGGCTACGAAATCATCTAGATTATATACCTCCAGCGCTGCATCCTTGAACCGGGCGACAAAGTCTTTTAGGGTCTCGCCGCTCCTTTGCTGGACAGCAAATAGACTATCCGCCACTCATGGGATCTTTCGGCTCGCATTAAAGTGGGTCAGGAAAGCTCGCTCGAGATGACGAAATGAATCGATGCTGCGTGGTGGCAGACGGAAATACCATGCACGTGCCGCCTTTCGAAGGGTGGCCGGAAAGGCGACACATAGAAGGAAGTCCGTCGCTCTCTGGACCCGCATAAAGACCTTGTAGCTCTCCAGGTGGTCCAATGGGTCCGTCGTGCCGTCGTATGGATCCAGCTATGGGAGACGGAAACGGGGCGGGACCGGTTCCTCCATGATCCGCCAGGAAAGCGGGGGGCGATGGTCGTAGTCTGCTCCATGAGGATTGGTGATCCGGCGACTAAGCTCCTCCAACCGTCGGTGATACTCGTCGAGCCGTCGGGTAGTCTTTTGCTGGGCGTCGTCTGTAGAAGAACCAGAAGATGAAGCCGGGGTAGGCCGCCGAGGTAAGGAACGCGCCCGTCTGGATTCGTCTTGGCATCGATAGGAGCGACCATAATGACGGGAAGGGGACCGCCGTCGCCCTGAGGCCTCTCGGGAATGGGGCTCAGGAGGCGAGCGATGGGAAAGGGACCGTCGCCGTTTTGAGGCTCCTCGGCGATGAGGTCCCGAAGGCGAGCGGGAGAGAGACCGTCGTCGCTTTGAGGCATCTTGACGACGGTCTCCCGAAAGCGAGTGATGGGAGGCCTCGGGCGGGGTACCACCCTGATGGGATAGGACTGTTCCCCGCACCCGTTCGCCGGGCGGAGGGAGCTAAGGTGCGGCTGCCAAGTAGCGTTCCTGCAATCCCCGTACCACCGCCGCTAGGTTCTGAATTTGGTGAGATAGAACCTTCAGCCGGTCAGGCTGGCTCATCTGGGTAGGGGGCGGAACACGGAGGTTGGCCTCCGTTTGATCAGCCCGCGGAATGCGCTCCGCGGCTTGGCTGGTGGAAGCCTCCTATGCTCGTGTGGTCACCATCGTCTCTTTCGCAGAATCAGAGTCTGTCACAGGGATAACTAGTGCCCCCCTTCCTGGCGCGCCAATCTGTTGCTGTCAAATCACTTTTGATGAGCGCCGGGCGAGTTGAGATCTCTGCAGACCTTCGAGGATGTAGAAGGATCACCGTCTCCTTCTGGGGGCCTACAAGAAAAGTCCTGGATCGGTGATTCCGGTGGGGACCTTCCGATGCCCAAGTTAGTGACTTGTAGAACAGTAGAATTCTTTTGAGGAGAAAGTAGAGATTGAGTTTCTTCTCTCCCCTCTCTCGTTGAGGGATTGGGGTCTTTATATACCTGTTCGGGGGCCCCTCTTACCCTTCACTGGTAACAGCCGAGTAATATCTTCCGTTCTTCGTAGGTGGGCGTCTAAACGTATGTCATAAGTACGCCTCTTAATTTTTTGGAAACCGTCAGTGGCCTTAGTAATTGCCGGTTCGTAATATTTGGTGACCACCCGTGATTCTGGTAGAGCCACATGGAATTCCTTGCAGCAAGCGGACGCTTGTCGGCCTCTGCTGCCGAGGCCGACGCCGTTGCTGAGATCGACGCCGAGACCGAAACCGACGCCGAGACCGAGACGGGGTCTTTATATACCTGTTCAGGGGTCCCTCTTACCCTTCACTGGTAACAGCCGAGTAATATCTTCCGTTCTTCGTAGGTGGGCGTCTAAACGTATGTCATAAGTACGCCTCTTAATTTTTTGGAAACCGTCCGTGACCTTAGTAATTGCCGGTTCGTAATATTTGGTGACCGCCCGTAATCCTGGTAGAGCCACGTGGAATTCCTTGCAGCAAGCGGACGCTTGTCGGCCTCTGCTGCCGAGGCCGACGCCGTTGCTGAGACCGACGCCGAGACCGAGACCGAGACCGAGACCGAGACCGAGACCGAGACGGGCCGTGGCCGACGTCGAGGTCGGGATGGGCCCTGGCCGACACGGATGTCGAGATGGGCCATGGCCAACGCCGAGGTCGGGATGGGTCCTTGCCGACACGGATGTCGAGATGGGCCATGGCTGATGCCGAGGTCGGGATGGGCACTGGCCGACATGGATGTCGAGATGGGCCATGGCCGATGCCGAGGTCGGGATGGGCCATGACCGACACGGATGTCGAGATGGGCCATGGCCAACGCCGAGGTCGGGATGGGTCCTGGCCGACACGGATGTCGAGATGGGCCCTGGCCGACACGGATGTCGAGATGGGCCATGGCCGATGTCGGGATGGGCCCTAGCCGATGCGGAAGTCGGGGTAAGCCATATCAAGCCCAATTGCTAAGGAATTGGCTCGCGTGTTCTTTGACCCGATGGAGCTGTCGGCCTTGGAGGTGCCGGCCTTAGAGGTGCCGGTCTTGGAGCGGTCGGCCTTTGGGGCCGACGGTCTTCGAGGTGCCGGCCTTGGAGGTGCCGGTCTTGGAGGTGTCGGTCTTTGGGGCTGACGGTCTTCGAGGTGCCAGCCTTAGAGGTGCCGGTCTTGGAGCTGTCGACCTTTGGGGCCGTCCAAAATTTTTTTTATTCTATATGGGGTCAACTGGCTCCATCAGTTATCATTATTATAAGTCTGCAGTAACTAAATTTACATCACAGATATCAAGACTTTTAAGGAACAGGCCATGGTCATGGTGTACATTGGGCTTGAAAGGTTCTCATATGGAAAGTTGAAGTAATTACATGCTTGAGGAGCAGAACCTTTTAGATTCCTCAAATGAATTAGCCTCAATGCTTATGTTGTTCAGCTACCTTCGAATATGGGAATTAATAATATTTCAAGTATTGAGGATTTGGTGCTATGTGAAGATTCATCACAAATATCTGACCCCACCATGGTACCCTCTTCTTCTAACATAACATCTCCTGCATCAGGTCAAGTCAAAATTTTACCCGGCCCAACCTTTGCTGTACTCATCCCACCTTTGCTACCAATTCCTTAAACGAGAGATGAAATAGAGGATATATGATCAAATTGTTGCTACAGGGTCAAGGGGTTGCAGGAAATTCCTAGACAAATGACAAGGACATCCTGAATCAGATAGCACATGGATCACCGAAGCTAAGCTTCAGCAAATCAATCCAGACCTGTACAAGGGATACCAAAACTTCAGTATGCTAAAGGTGAACTCTTCCAAGCTGGGGAGAAATGATGGATACATGTGTACCAATGCCGCAATGTTGGAACTCTTACATTAGGTGGGATTTCAATACCAATTCAGTTCGGGTTTAGAAATAGTCTTTATTTAAGAATTTTTTTTTAAAAAAATAGTTTGGATTAGAATAGGATTGTTTTTCTTTTTCAATTTTAGTTTGGATTCCTACCATTATCAGGATTTTAATTCCTAAAGGCCATGGGATTCCTCCCCATAGAAAGGACACACGAGTCTTGTATAGGACATCCAGTTGATATGCAATTATATTCAGATTTTCTTTATTTTGTGGTGTGAGGCCATAGCTAGGGTGTGTGGTCCGAACTTTTCCTTATCCCTTAAATCTCTTGCATGAAATTGTCGGGTTAGATGGAAGCAATCAAGAATGGGAAGTCACAGGATCTCCGAATCTTTGGAAAATAAATGCTTCAGAAGATAATTAATATTAAATATTATGAAGTAATATTAAGGAAATATCATTGAATAATCAAAATTCTATTTTATGCTGGTTTGCATATAAAGCAAGGAAAAAGAACCCACTTGTCTAAAAGGCTAACTAGATGTGCCATGAAGTGTGTGTGGTTAAGGTGAATAACCATTTATTTTTGCATCAATTTGGTACTCTGATCAGGGGAGGTGGGGTCTATGGGATTTATGTTTGGAGGGTGGTGATGAATGCTGTAGATATGGTAAATGTATTCCAATTCCATGGGTCGCTCCATTCTAATCCCAAGGATTATCTTTTAATTTGACATCTGATAGCCACTATAATTATCTAATTTTGTTTTGTAATTATATAAATTGTCATATCTGTTTTATCTTATATTTCTGATGCAAAGTTGGTTATAGACTGTATCTTTTATCGGGGTACTGAAAGCTGGTGTTGAAATACTGAACAGGAGGCAGCTTTTGCACAATTGAAGCTGTGGCAAAGTGCTGCAATTGCTGTCGTGTTCTTCTTGAGTCCCTACATCACGTTACAGGCTATGTTGATACTGATGGTGGCTGCCTTATGCATTGCGATGATAGGGTTCTATTTTCTTACTCTCCACGTCGAAAGATCGTTTTCCTCTGGATCTTGAATGGTTACGCTTTTATCTTTTCAGCAAAACTGTTGCTATATCATGTTGCTATCCTATTCAGATCATTCATGTTTGCCATGATGTGTGTGTATTCATCAGTTGATTGGGATTATATTGAATTTCTTCTTTGTGTGCACCATTTGGAAACCAGACAACCATCAGAAGCCATTGAATGGTTCTTGCCCTCTTTAAATGGGTGAACTCAGGGTCAATAAAATGTTGATGAATATGGTATGGGGCCTTCACACACAAGCAGCTGGGTTCTGCCGAGCTGCAAGGAACTGGACTGGGATCGTTTAGATCCTGTATTTAGGCCCTCAGTTTGCTTGGAATTTCACTGAGTTGCAGATTGTATTAATATTAGTCTTTTATGCCCCTTTGGGTAATATAAGGTGGATTCTTATACTTTATTTATTTATTAATATTTGCATGATAGGAGGTCTGAAGGCTATAACCAACTAGTGCTTGTTTGTATTATTTTTGTATTTTGTTTTTTATTTCCAAATTAGCAGAAGAAAAATGAATTAGATTGAAAAATATGTATGTCAAACCTTTGTTTCTTTCTAAGTCTTTAGAACTTCTGGTTAGAATAATTTATTGCTTTTAAAAAGGAAATAAAAGCAGCACATAGCAGAAGTGTTTTGCATATACCATGTTCAGTATGAATATTTCGATGATATTTTATGAAGTTGTACAGAAATAAAAATCACGCCAACAAGCCCTGGGTTTTCAAGCAAGGGATAGCAAACGATCATAATTTCCAGAGTTCCTGATAATTCTTTCATTACCGACGAGCTGGTTATTTTATTTGTTTAGAAATGGATGTTTTTGGAGGAAGGTGGCAAGCTGGTGAGGTTGGTTTTATCTGGTCTGACCAATGGGGCTCTACACCTGAGCTCAACACCGCTAAGCTGGTACCTGGATTTGTCCATCGTCTGGTTGCTTTCGATTACCAGACTACGTACGCTGGCAAAGCAATGAAATCTACACATCCCATTACAGGTTGGCGACCTTGTCAGAACGACTTCGGAGTCTTTGATAGTCGGATTTCTGATCGCTTGGATCGTTGGTAAGTCTCTGTTCTTTCTATGATGGGGCATCTTACACTGTTTCGATCTATCCTTACTTCTCTTTCTCTTTATCTGTTGTCCATCGCGGTTCGTAGAGAGGATCTTCTCGCTAGGCATGCCTCTAGATTCTTGATGGATCCACATTGCTTCTAGAGCTCTGTCATGCATGGTAGATACGGCGGATGGTTTGCCAATCTGGGGTTATGTATTCCCTGAGATTGTTCTTTCTTTTGGAGAGCGATCTGTTGGACTGCCCCTACTATTATGTCTGATATCCATTAGATGATTGGGGATGGGAGATCTGTTGATATTACTCAGGATACTTGGATAGCTGATCTTCCTCTTTCCCGCTGGCCGACCTTCCTCAGCTCTGATGTTGGTCCCTCTATGCCAGTTTCAGCTTTGATTTGCCAGGATCATCTTGTCTGGCATGCCCCTTCAGTGTCTCGGCTATTTGGACCTGAGCTTGCGCATAGGATCCTTGCCATCCCTCTTGCTTCCTTTGCTGTTTCTGATACCAGGCTGTGGCGTCGTTCCTGCCTTCCTTGTGCCCCTTCTAGAGATCTTGTTGGTCGCTTTCGACCTCGGACATCGGGGATGGGTGATGTTGCTTGGATCTGGCGTCTGCCCATCCACCCCAGGATCAGGCTCTTTTTATAGAAGATTATCTGGGATCGTCTTCCTACTTATTCTCTCTTGGCTGACCGCGGTTTCCCCATTTTGCCTCTTTGTTCGATATGTGGGCTTCAGGATGAGACGGTTGAGCATGTATTATTCACATGTTCTCGTGCGTCTCGGATTTGGCAGCAGCTTCATTTTACCCCGTGGATGTCGAACGAGGGTCCCACTCGGCTTTCATTTCTGTATACCATTCAGTTGTCGGCCCAGCGTGGTCCCCGCTCTCAGGATGTCCTTTTTGCTTATATGGCTTATCACATTTGACTGACCCGGAACCAGCTTGTCTTTGCGGAGGAGTCGATCTTGCCTAAGGTGATCTCCCATACTGCTACCTCCCTCGCTATGGAGTACTTCCGCTCTGTTTTTGGTATTCACCCTGTCAGACCCGGCCACTGGGACTCCCCTGCTGCTTCGATAGCGCACCGTACTACGGTCTTTATCTTTTGAGAGCCCCCACCCCCGGGTTATGTCAAAATGAACTTTGATGGTTGTGTATCAGGTCGTCTCGCTGGATCGGGTTTATTATTCGGGGGTCAGAGGGAATGCTGCTCGTGGCGGGTGGTCATGGCTCCTTCGACACTTCAGTCTATATGGCTAAGCTTCAGGCTGCATGGGCTGGTATCACCTATGCAGTTCGTCAGTTGGGCTCTCGTCGGTTGGTCATTGAGGGAGATTCGCTTACGGTTGTTCGTTGGATTAGACGGGATGTCAACCTTTGCTTCCCTCATAATTCCTTGATCTGTGATATTTGTGCTTCTCTCCAGACTACCTGTGCGCCGCTGATTCGCCATGTTTACCGGGAAGCCAACGCTGCGGTAGACTGGGTTGTCTTTGCTGCTGCTCGACACTCTGGTCAGTGAGGTTGGTATGTTGGTGACCCCTGTCCTGTTATCTTGCAATAAATTATGTACTCTGATTTATCAGGTTTGACTTGCGTTAGAATGGTGTGATCGCCGTTTGTATAAAAAAAAAAAAAAAAAAAAAAGAAAAGAAAAGAAGAAGAAGAAGAAGAAGCAAGCGAACATTTAGCCGTTTCTCTATGAGACCATGACCTCAAGCAACGTCGGAGCCTTGCTACGTGAAATGAGCCCATTAAATACGCATCGACAATTCTAGCGATTCTCCGCTCCAATGTGACCATTAAATATGTACTATTTTTATTAATCAAGCCTTGCCCTTGTCCTATCCCAGCAACGCGCGGCGCAAACGGAAAGTAATCCGAGGGCGTTTCCGTCATTCTTCCAAGAACTCGAGGGGCCGTTTCGGCGCTTCCCCTGTTCCCCGTCGCGCCTTGGGTCACCAACCCAACCATAAACCCCTCCGCCTCCCACCTATAAGTCTCGGATCCGAGTTATCTCTCCTTGCCCAAACCCTTACCCTATCGCTCGTTCGAGACATGAGGATTTCTTTACTGCCGGTGGTGATCCGGGACATGCTCGTCCACCGGTGGCCGCTGCTCCGGTACGCGGCCTCGTGGACGGCGCTCCTGACGGCGATGGTGGCAGTGACGTCGTTCATACCGGTGATCGCGTTCGTGTGGGCGATGTCGCCGGCGTCGGGTTTCTCGCGACAGTGCCGTGCTGGCGCTGTTAGGGTTCCGGTGGAGGGGCCGGCAGGGAAAATGGTGTGCGTGCCGGCCCAGCTCTTCGGGAGGTCGAAGGTGGACCTCTTCGTGCCGCCGCTGTTCGCGGCCCTTGTGGTCGGGGGCTCCGCCTTGTTCGTCCGGGCCTTCGGGCTGTGGGAGAGCGACGAGGCGGCGATCGGGTGATGGAGATTTCTTACCGTTGATTTGTGCCAGTGAATAGTGATTTAACATGGGCTCACCGAAACATTGTTTATCGTTGTATATCCTTTGGGTTGAATTCTGTTCTTTATACAATTCCTTCCTCAGTGCCGTTGGATATGATATGGGTAGGTGTAATGGCCGTCTGATTGATGGGCCTCGTAGCTAGCTGTAGGAGAATGCCGCTGCAATACTGATAGCGATCTGATTGCGATGTGTGAGTTATTGTGGTTTTAGCTTTTCAATTTCAGCGTCTGGAATTTTGTGGAGTGAGGAGAGAAGAAGATCATATGTTAGAACGAAGAGAGAATATAGCATGAAAGACGTGACTCTCGGAGAGATTTTTTCTCACTCAGTCGCTGTGGACTTCGTTGGTGGGAGCCTGGTTTGCGTGCAATTTGCTGCCAAGGCTCTCTCGGGCTAGTAAAAATCGTTTGCTCACTGCGAGACTGGGTCCCGTGCCAGCGTGGAGCCGCCTCCTATTGTTGCTGACACGTGTAGGCTTCTGCCGGTCTAGAGCCTCGCCTCCTATTGACAACGTTTAAATTCCTAGTCTTTGCATTCTTTTTGACCTACGCCCTCCACTTTTGTCTTTCTTCACCAATGAAGGCAAATTTGGCTATTCAACACATGCAGTTGATTTTAAATTTGAATTTAAAATTTAAAAAATTAATTTATGACATAATGTTAGCCAAAAATACTATTATTATAGGAGATATTATTATGATTATAAATAACTAATCATTTAATAAGTTATAATGGCTTGAAATGACTATCATTGTACCATTATGGCATGTAGTAATTATTTTAAATATATTATTATGATATAAGAAAAATTAATAAATCAAGAAATTTCTATATGTGATCTCATTTGTTTCTTTACATTATTCATGACATTTTTATGGTACCTTAAATCATCAGGCCTTTTGCAATGTTGATGATGACTCGAATATTTTTTGAATTTAATTTATCTTACAAATGGTTGCTCATTCAAGCTTGATATTGCATTTAAACTCATTATACTATTAAATTATTTAAACTCATTGATTGCTTAAAGAATTATATTTTCTTTTTATATTTTAATGCAATAATATTAATTAATGCAATCATTTCTAACCTTATTTTTTTAATGCATGTACTAAATATACTTAGATAAATTATTATTTGTATAAAAAAATATAATTTGCAAAGCATTCTTATCCAAAACTAGTTTATACTTATCCTTAGCAAAGGGCTTTTTTTTTTTTTTTTTTTTTTTTGACCTTCATGTGTCATATTTCTCAAGGACAAATCTGAATCCATTAACTTATGGGAGTATGGTGGTTGAATTTGAATTATATTTTAAAAATTAATTTATTATGAAATTCCAGTTCTTATTCTGAAGCATGCTATCATGGCATAAAATTATTATAACAGGATACAGTGTTATGACGTAAACGATCATTTGGTAAATGCTACTACTATGCTATATCTGCGTGGTGGTCTAACATTAACATGGAATAATATATTAGAATTATATACGTCGTCAAGCCTTCGTAGATGAATTACCACCAACCAAAATTCGCTCCGTCCCACTAACTCGGCCGTTCCCGTTCGGACCATACGCCACGTTGCATCTCCACTCCATTTTTTAACCCTGAACCCGCCATCAGGCGGCCATCGCCCGTCGGTTGCATTCTCCCGTCCACCCTCCGTCCCGTGGCCGACGACCCAAGCGAAGCCGATCCCATTCCCTTGGCTCACGAGAAAAGCCCGCTTCTTCTCACGATATAAGGTAGCCACCTATCCACAACCCTCCGAGAAAGGGGAAAGCAAAGCAGAGGCCGCCCGCTCCACCCTCCACAGGATTCCCTCACCTCCATCCAAAACGAGCCCTCCGAATCCCTCCATCTAGCTTTCTTCCCTTCGCTTTTCAACATTCGATTCGATTCGATTCTCGTCTACATTTCCGATCGATCGATCCATCCATCTTGGACGCACATGGCAGTGGCCACGGCCTCGCGGCGGCTCCGCGAGCTCCAATCCCAGGCGGGGAACAAGACGTGCGTCGACTGCGCCCAGAAGAACCCGCAGTGGGCGTCCGTCTCCTACGGCGTCTTCATGTGCCTCGTGTGCTCCGGCAAGCACCGCGGCCTCGGCGTCCACATCAGCTTCGTCCGCTCCGTCACCATGGACTCCTGGTCCGAGAACCAGCTCAAGAAGATGGAGGCCGGTGGCAACGACCGCCTCAACGCCTTCCTCGCCCGGTACGGCGTCCCCAAGGACACCGACATCGTCGCCAAGTACAACACCAGGGCCGCCGCCGTCTACCGCGATCGCATCCAGGCCCTCGCGGAGGGCCGCCCCTGGCAGGATCCCCCTGTCGTCAAAGAAACCCTCCCCCTCTCCACCGCCGGGGCGAGAAAGCCACCGCTGGGGCAGACCGGTGGCAGGACCGGCAACTCGGCGGCCGATGGGGGGTGGGATAGTTGGGACAATGACGACTTCCGGTCGACGTCCGATATCAGGCGCCACCAGTCGGTCGGCGATATCAGGGGCAGAATCGGCGGCTGCGGTGGAGGGGGGAGAGAGGTTCCGTCGAGGTCTAGGTCCACAGAGGATATATACACGAGGTCGCAGCTGGAGGCGTCGGCGGGGAACAAGGACACCTTCTTCGCTAGGAAGATTGCAGAGAATGAGGCTCGGCCGGAGGGGATCCCGCCGTCCCAGGGAGGGAAGTATGTCGGTTTCGGCTCGACCCCACCGCCACGGAGCAATTCTCAGGGGGACATGTTCTCCGTTGTTTCTCAGGTGACAATTTGCATGCCTTCTTTTTTCCCTCCTTTATTTCAGGTTCTGCCGTTGCTATTATTACAATTTCTTCGTTTGCGCCCTATAAATTACTATTTTAACATAATCTAGGTAGACTCATTATTATTATGTTATAAATTATTCTGAAAAATCGTTCTCTTGTGTTGCCCTATGACCAAGAACAATGATAAAAAAAAAGAACATAATCTTGTGTATACGACTTCAATCAAACAGCTCCATCATAGGCAGCAGCGGACTTTGAAACTTTTTTTTGGAATTTAAAATGATAAATTTTATTTTGAGATTATATAGCATGAACTTTGTTTTGGGATTTTATATACCATGAACTTTATATATAGGACAAAAAAATTTCAAAACTTTTGGAAGGTCATGGCTCCCTAGACTCCATTAAGGTCCACCCCTGATTGTATGTCCTTCAAAATTCAAAACTACTAGATAACGTTTGTATCATATATAATCAAAGGTGCCCAATGAAAGTTTGTGGTAATTCAATTAGCATGTCTGGGGCGAAGAATAAACCAATAATTTCTACAACTCAGAGTCATGATATGTTGACCAGACCCATGGATCATATGTCAGATAAAACTTATGTACTGCTTGAGGGAGATGCTGAATTCAAAGTCAACAAGGATGGTAAGTTTGGATGAGCATCTAGTCATTGGAGCTGATCCAGAAGAGATGGTGTGGAAGTTTTGTCGAAACATTGGTCACACTCTAATCATTCTAAAGTTCTTTTTAATAAAAAATAACATTTAAGCTGTATCTTGTCATCATAGAATGTGTTGCACGAGGAATGAAGACAAAGCTGGTTTTATAATGTATCTTGTCAAATGCGTCGCATGGGGAATGAAGGCAAAGTTGGTTATCTAGAAGTCAAGTATCATGCCACAAGAGTGTAATGAAAACTAGAGCTACGCATTATCCCCACCCACATTGACTTGTTTGATCCCATGAAGGTAGTGGATCCAATGCATAAGCATAACTTCTGTTCAATTTTTCTCTGATATTTCCTTTAGCGCATGTAATATCAAGGCGAACAAACTCCTATAATAGCAAGTTGACAACTTTCTGTATGATGCTTAATGGAGGTGTTACATTTGACTCTACAAGCGCTAGAACTCTTAGTAAAACAATTCGATGTGTATGTAGAATCATCGCTCTTTATTGTCACCCATTTAGAAACCAGCATCATATGGACATTAGACCGTAAGACCAGCCATCGTGCAAAATTGTACCATAGAACACATAAATACTTGGAATGACAAGTGGCACAAGCAATTAATTGGGGTTTGTTTCAACTTCAAAGAGAGAATGCTTGGCATGTGTTTGTTGATGGTCGAGCATTGTAAAATGTCCTTTACCATATCTTGTTCATGTCATGTTAGATGATTTTGTTAATTTTTTCAAAAAATAGAATTCATGCAACTAATGATGCACAAAAAGTACGTATGCATAGGGTAATTGTATATTGTTTGATAGTTGGGAAGATTGCCCTTGCAGATGCCTAAAGTGCAAAAGTGAAACTCATGGGACAGATGATGTTGAATATATCGCTAGGCTAATGTGTTGCTCTATTTTTGTTGAGATATAAGCAGTGTTTGAAAACTAAGGTCTTTAGGACATTTAGGAGTATTTCTTGCCATTCGATCAAGCTAAAATAAATTTGTACTTGTATTATTTCTTCAAGATCTGATTTTTTTCTTCTTAATTAGCATTATACCTTGTTTGCATTGAATCATGGTTCTTTGAATGACTATGATGAAGGAAAGCTAGAAATGGAAAATATTATGTCAGTCTTCAGTTTCTCTGTTGAAGACAGCCTGGTGGTGGGGTCTTTGGTAATCAATTTTAGGATTGTATAAAAGGTGAATGGTTGGCTAGCAAGGCTTGTTGGCAATACTTTGCTTAGGTTTAGTTGTCCGTTGGTAGTCCTCTGGTTGCTTCGGTGTAGTTGTTTAATGGTAAACCAGTTTCTGGGTCTCTCCTTGTCAAATTTTACATTTGATTCATCATATGAATCTTTGTGTGTCCAGGACTTTGATCACCATTCTGAACCATTTGACTCTTTAGCAGAGCATGGAGCCTATGATAGAGTTGTTACGTACTCTGAATGTGATCATGTCGCATCTCATTGTAGATTAATTTTACCATTTTATACTAAAATGCTATTATTTTGTTCTTCATTAACATGTGTCCATCTAGGGGAAAAAAGGCAATGCAATGTTTTGTCAGAACTGCTGATTTTCATTTATGAAGTTTTTCTAGATTCTTGCTTTCCAAGCATGGTATTCTTGAACCAGCAAATTATGTGATTGCTTATTTTTCAGTAAGATAATTTGCCTATTGTTTGCTTTAATAGGGTTTTGGTCGACTCTCCTTGGTTGCAGCTTCTGCCGCACAGTCTGCTGCTAATGTTGTCCAAGCTGGCACAAAAGATCTGACTTCCAAGGTACTTGTTCTTCTAATAAATATTGTCCCATAAGTTGAGTTTTTAATTTTTTAACTTTAATATCCCAAGGATTTTAGTTTTAATTTTCCATGTTGTTGTGCATTATTTGTTCAACTAATCGTTTATATATGACATATGACACCTGTATAGTTACATGTGACTTCTTTCCAGTACGAAAAGACTAGGATCTCAAAAGCTTTGCATTTACTACTTTTTGTTATCCATCAATATGCCTGTAATGAGCAGAACTAATTTTAAAAAGTGAGATGATATTAGGAGCTTTATGATCCTTCAATCTCTGCATTTTCTCTCTCTAGTCAAGATCCAATTCTGCTGGCAACATGCCTCTCTAATCAAGAAGCTAAAGTAGAAAGAATTATGGGAAGATAATCATGTATATATTCTTGGAGTCTATCATTTCTTTGTAGTTCAAAAACCTTTGTTGATAGGGTAAATCTAGTATTACATTACATTGGTAAATGAGGTTTTGCAGTTTGTACTTGTATGATTTATCGGTGGCTTGCATGGTCAATGCTAACCATGTTATTAATGTGGTCCATCTAGGCATGCAGGTGTCTGCTTGCGTATTTATATTTGATCTGTTACCTGGGTAAGGCTGACCCTGTGCATTCTTGACAATGCTCATAAATAATATTACACATACGGCTAGCACTTGTAAAATGTCAATGTAATTAGAAAGAAAAAGGCATAGATTGACATCAAGATTGGTGTCAATATTAACTTCTAAATTGGTGCCAACAATTAGTGGCATTATCTGTCATGCGAAGAGGAAATTGCCTTGTTGAATCCGGCATGTGTATTTCTCGTTAAAAAAGGTTTACTCCATAATTAGAAAATTAATGCAAAATCTGTAGTGCAACCTGTACATGTGTTGCCTGCATGCACATGCTTGCTGTCTGTGTACTTAAATTAACATCATACCTCAATGCATGTTGTGAGTATATTTTTCTGATGGATGAATAAATATTTGCATGCCTAATGATTCTAGTAAGCATGCATTCTTTGGGAAAATACACTTATTATTAGGAAGTATATGTGTACTTATATTCACTATGCATTGCATGTGCATTTGCATCCTAGATGGGAATGCACGTGCACAGACAACTACATGGCTTGTGGCTATGCATAACATGCAAGCACATATTTGTTCATGTGTGCAGGTTTGAATGTGCAAACGTGTGCGCGCACACAGATGCACGGTAAATGTTGATGCATTTGATGCCTTAGACATTTTACATGAGGACCAACTCTTCTTTGGTCAATGCCATAGTTTGACTAGATAAGTTTGACAGGCTAAGGATTTGGCAGTGTTCAGAATTATGGTGCATGCAACTGAATATGTGGATGCTGCTCTTTGATTGTGCTGCATTGTCTATATGCCATTATTATATATGACCATATCATTTATAAGCCAAAAAGATGGTTCATTTACCATTATTTAGCTACATAGACAGCCTGCTTAGCATTATGCTCCTGTATGCATAGCTTCCATAGTGATCTGGAGCTACACAAGCAGTTCACTCTTGTATGAGCTTGTGTATGGTGAAGGTTCAAATTGATGGTTTGGTTTGGTAAGGGTTTCAGGTTGTTTTGATATCGGTGATTGATAGTATTATTTTGTTAATTATGTTATGACCAATACTACTAGATACTAAATGCTAAAAAGTAAGCAGTAATTGTTGATTGTTGTTAAACCATGTTATGATTAATATCATTACCGTTACTATTTATTCAAAAATCATATTATTATTGTTGTTTTAGTTGCATCTTATATGTTTTACTTATCTTTAGATAGCTAAAAAATAGTAACCATATATACACCCATATAATCTGTATTCCATATATGCGTTATGTGCGGCTGCTTGCCTACCTGGATATCACAGCTGCCTTTTCAGTACTGGAATTTGGACAAGTTCTATGTACAATAATAAGTTGAATGTTCTAGAATACAAATATGAAAATGAGGTCTTCCACTACAGGCGCTAGAGAGGGGCTATGATTACAGGGTGAATGAAACAGTGAATGTGGTTGCCACAAAAACTACTGAAATTGGACAGAGAACATGGGGAATTGTGAAAGGAGTCATGACGATGGCTACACAGAAGGTTGAGGAAGGGATGGGCTGGAATGAGAATTATGGGCAAGAAAATGAGAACGAGAGAAATGGATACTATGAAGAGTTTGGGCAGGAGAAATATAGTCAGGGTTGGGATTCTTCGGGAGCTCATTCTTCAGGAAGAGGCTCTTGGGATGATTGGGACGGAAAAGACAAGAAGGAAGAGCATGGGAAGGGAGCCCAAGGAGGAGATGGCTGGGCTGGGTGGGACGATCTGAAAGATGATGGTTATGAGAATTTTCACTACTCATCGAACAAGGCTAGTAATCAGAATTTAAAAACTAATTCTACTTCCACTTGGACACAGGGTGGCTTCGACTAATGAAAGGTTCGTTTCTTAGTAATTCTTTAATCTTGCGACATGACAAATAAAAAGAAGGGTCATGTTCTTAGTGCTGTTAATTTTTTTGGTCACAGGAGGACTTGTTGTCAAGTACATACATCTCTTTGGCAAACAATGATCTGAAGATCGATTTTGTCCTTCGTCTTTCTTTTTTTTCTTCTTCTTTTTTTTTAATTTTTATTCTTCCTTTGTGCGTGTGTTTTTGTAACAGAACAATATTAATTTATGTTTCTGTTTTTCATGTATACATATACTGCTAAAAGCGAAAATCATTTTCATGAAAATGAACGATTAGATAGAAATTAAAACAACCATTGCTTTCAAGCTTGTGTCTGTCAACAAGCTACGGGATGTTGGGAATGTAAATTTCTATCTTTGCAGCGAGTCCCCAGGGCTGTGACCACTCGAGTTGGAGGGGCAAAAAAAAATCTCCTGATTTCTAAGGCGCATGGAAACATACATGGTTCCCCTAAAGATCGAAAGCATATCGTTCATGTCTAGGCTAGAGGCCCGTCAAGTTCGGCACGCCAGGCACAGTTCGTTGGGCACGCGCTTGACATGCACAGGCTTGACGTGAATTTTTTTTATTATTTTAGCCCCTCCAACAGTCATTATAACAGCTAGTTTCATGATTCTTAAATTAAAAGACAGTTTTGTCCTTTTTTTAGGAAAAAAATTAATTTCTAAGGATTTTCGTATATGCTGCTTAAAAAAAAAAAAAAAAAACTGTTTTTCCTTCTCCACAGTTACAAGTGGTTAGTTTTCAAGATTATTTAAGAAATTAAAAAGCCTTCTAATTTTTATAAATTTTTTTGAACCCTTCTTTCTTATCTCATATCAAATCATAAGCTCTTTAAATCCTTTTAAGCTTTTTCTACACCCTTTCCATCTTTTACAAACCTTTCTAATCATTTTAAACTCTTTTAATCTTTCTCCGGTCTCTACCTCCCTATCCTGTCCTGGTCTCTCTTTAGCTTTCTTTGTATCCTTTATAATCAATAATATTAGCAGCTTTCACCCATCCTATAACCAAAAGATTTTCGAGCTCAACACTAATATGGTGAAGTATGGGGTGCACCAATTACAAAAGATTTTTTAGCCACTAGTGCCTGTCGATCATCAGGTTTAGGGCTAAAGCAGGACGTCTAAAGTCTGATTGCATTTTGATGTCGAGGAGATCAACGATAAAAGGCTCCGTACTATTTGTGAAGTCTGTAAGAAGAATAACAGTTGTGACACTTCAAAAGGAATTCAATCATTTGGTTTGGCAGAAAAAAAGCATAAAAGTATAACTTATGACTCCACCTAAACTCAAATTAAATTTGAAGAATGAAGTGAGTTAGCAAAACTTTTCTATTCTTAAAAACTAATAGAAAAAAAATATAAAAATTAATTGTAGGTCCTGGAATCCTTTTGCTTTTGCTGAAAATTCATATTTTAAAAGAATACAAATTACCATAAATTTTGCATTTAAAGGAGTTACTAAAATTTTGCTAAATCTAATTGTTTTAAATAATATTTTAATTATAAAAATCACATAGTGATAGAATAATAGTTAATACTGCTGAGTTACCTTATATTTATGTTATTACACATTTTATTGATTATGACTAGATAATGCAAAAAAAATTAAATTAATTGGACATTCATGTAATGCTACCAACCTTTGGGCTTATATCATGCAAACAGTGCATAAGTATCATACATATAATAATTTTTTAATTAGTTTACATAATTCCTTTAATAATAATATATTGTTGTTGCATTACTCAAATAGTAATTATGTTTCATTTTAGGTGAATTTATTTTATGTTAGATGCGCATATCATATTGCAAAATTTAATTATATAAGTGATTTAAAAATTATTGAATCATATGTAAGTGAAATTAGTTATGCCACTAAATAAATATAATTTTTAAAAGCTAAAAAATAAAAATTTTAAGCTTTATATATTACCCATAAATTTAAATTTAAATAATTATTATTAGATACAAAATATAAATAATTTTATATATTTTATGTTTTAATTATGTTTTGAGTACAGAGACATTATTACTCTCGTTCTATAATATTTTACTTCTTCAATGAAACTGAAATAATTCTGATATTATTATATAATTTTATAACAAATATATAATATTGCTAGCTGTTGTTCATAATATAGAAAAGTCGATGGTTTAGACGCATGAGCTTTAAACCAGGAATCAAAAAAAATCTATGCACAACGAACTTTTTCTTTCCATCATTTAATTGGTAAGGTACTCGCCACCACAGAACTTGAGCTCAAAAAGTTTCTGATAAATATCTCGAAAAAAGTGCACTACATCATTGAAGAATCACCATTTTGTGGCAGCGACACCTTCCAAATTGAGAAAAGGTAGAAAAGTTTGCGTATAAAGAGACCAGCTGTTCTCTCTTCTCTCTCTGTAGTGTTAAATTGGAAAACGAGACAAGCTCGTCAAACTAGACCAAAACCAACTTGCTTTTGCCAAACATTGGAGTGGAGTAAGACAATGCATCAACATATGAAATCAGGTATAATACTTAGAAGGAACATTTTAATCTATTTTACTTTTTCCATAGTTAAATGGCACAAAATTGTCCCAAAAGAAAAACAAAAGCACAGTCTTTGACATATACATTTCCAAGTAAAAACCAAAAGAAAACTGTAACTTTGGCAACAAAACTTGCATGCCATTTACACAATGGCATTGGTATCATCTACTTCAACACATCTATGTATTCAATTATGTATATGTATTCAGTTGCCCAATGAACTCATCATGCCTTGATATTCTCTTTCTACGGCTGGCATCCCAAGAACCGCACATATGAAAAAACAGTGCCTGTCAGATGAAGAGGGATTCAATAATGTTCTGGGACAACTTTTCTGAGTTACTGCTGGTACAACATACACATACTTGTATCAAGTAGGAACAAAAGATGATGTCAGACAACTTGTGCAGCACCATGACTATGCCTCAGCATGAACAAATTCAGTAGCAGGTTCCAGATGGCCATAGCTTTGTACACGAAACTCATGCAGCCTAACTAGTCTGGAACTTGGCCTAGTTCAATACCTCTCTCTCTTGCAGCTTCTACGATTGCATCTACATTCCCAGATGTTTTAGAGAGATTAAAATAGGATTCCCACAATTTAGCAGAGAAAGGATATACCAATATCGCATGCTGATGGAACCTACTCGAAATTCCCCAATTTTCTGATTTTTGTAAGAGATTAGCTGCTTGTAGCCATATTGTTTCTGGGGCCACAGGGACAGCCTGAATTACTGAATTAACCAAAATAGTGCTTGCCCAAAATATAATGCCACCTGATGCAAAATCAGTGCCACCAAAATTTTTAGCTGTAAATCTGTACACTGCCAAAGCTAACTGATAGTTTGCTGGTGTAATTTCCATTAGCGATTCAACAAAATTGACGAGATCCTTGGGTTCAACCCTCTCCGGAAGAAGTGATGAACCGTAACACCCTTCAAGAACAGAATTCACTGGAGAAAAATCTAGAGAAACTGGACCCAGAATGCCATCTATCAACTGTTGAATTCTAGGTTTCCTTATGCTTTGGTAGTATCTTCTTGACAATGGTTCTGACTTGCGCAAAAAGCATGAATCACCCAAGTAACCACGTAGAAGATCCAGTGTAACTTCACTTGAACCTTTTTTTTGAGAGACTGACTCAATCACTAGATAAAAAGCAGCATGCTCTCTTAAACAATGTTTAAAATATTCAGGAGAAGCAAGCTTCAATGCTTTATCAACAGCAAGACAAGCTTCTGCTAGATTTTTTCGGAGCATTTTATACAAAAAGAGATTAAGGTAGGCAAAAATATCATCCTCCAGGCTAGTATGGCCACCTTCAGACGAACTACATAAACCATCATCTCCACCTTCTAAATTTCTACGTTCCAGATTTTCAACTTCCCCAAACCATTGAAACCAGCGGGTTATGAGCTGTTCAGCAAGCTCGATTCTTCCATGAGCTATAGCATGTTCAACATATTGATTCCAAAGACACTGAATGCCAGAGACTTCTTTTGGCCAATTAGATACTACCTTCTCAAACCCTCCCAAAACCACATTTGCAGTACAATTTTCCTGCATTCGAGCTGACATTATAACTAGTTCAATACAGGTTGGATATAATTTCATGTACTTGACCAACAAATCAGCACAACAATGTAGGCCATCAAGTGCCGCTACAGATCTAATGTGGCTAATAGCAAAGAAATGCAATGCTCTAAGAGCAGTTTGATCTCTTTCTTTAGAGTTCTCATCGATATCTGAAGTCATCTTATCCGCAGCAAATTTCACCAATTCTCGTGTATTCTCTTTCCTATTATTTGTTAAATGAGCAGAAGGCCATTGGATCATAAATGGCAGATCTTTCGCGAACTCAAATTGTTGTATAACAGTTTCTGGAAGTTTCCTGTAAATTACTAGATATATACAACAGATCCAAAATATACATTTGTCAGATACTACCAGGTAAGAAGGGATGTCTGAAATCAATGTGTCCCCAGAGTATACAGAACTTGTAGGCAGAAGCCCATAGATTTTCCAAATGGCCTTCTCCACATTTCCACACATGCATAAGAAATCAATCATCTGCAAGAAAATGTCTAAAATGCATGCACTTTTATACTTTCTTTCCTCATCACAAGTCACTGTACTGTGGCATAATATGCTCAAAGCATCATGATATGCGTTCAGCCGTTCACCAAGCTGCACCCGACTATTAATATACAAAAGCCACAGCTCATACGAATGTTCATTGCGTTGCACCTAAAAGGAAAATACAAAAACCACTATAACATAGCCTATGAATATAATCCAGTCTTTATTTCAATGTCCAAGTTCATGGAAAATCGTGATAACTAAGTTTAAAAAGTGTATGGAATTGAAGAGGTCATATGGTCTCTTTTGCATGTGCAGTACTCTTAACAATATTTAAGTCATATGACACGACAGTGCAAAAGATTTGAAAGAAAACATTCAATAAATACAACATATTCTGACCATATTATTTGCTTACTCTAAAACACCTAACACTGCAATCAAGATAAAGCTTGAAATATCAGACAGTTGTTATATCAGGTAACCCAGAAGACACTAAAAAATCAAGCTCAAAATAATTTCAACATAAGCATTTTAATGCCCTATTCTTCTCTTCATGTATGTGAGTTGCCTACCCTGTCCTAAATGGATGAGCAGGAAGAAGCAAGATGTAGACTTGGAGGAAAACCCATAATTAGTCTCAACTACCTGGTTCCATAATCGAAGACCAAGAAAAGTAAAAAACTAATCATACCATTTTCATTACTAGTACATTATGTTATTATCTTATCAGCACATTATTTAAATCATTGCCTTCACCAAGGTTTTGGCCCCTCACAAGGGAAAAACCTGGACTCCTTGTCTCATATTATCAACATGTTGACAATTGGTCCGTAACTAGCCACTCCCAATCATAACCATTACCAAAAAGCACAATCCTTGAGTATTTGAGGACAACTTAGTGAATACACACTTTTTGCCTTCAATTCTGTGACTAGATTGTCTGCAACCACGGAACCACCTACTGGTCTAAATCATCTGTTGTCTGGTGTAAAATAACAAAATTGGATGCCCACAACGATTCAACACAGGACTGTCTCTGAATGATTCAATCATGCGCTTCAACATCAGATTGAGACTCCCAATTATGGGATCAAATATGTTGGTCTTAACTGATGAATTTATACTTTTCTCCATTCCGGTTAGGAATCTTTATGTCTGAAATGCATCTAAAGTTACAGGCTTGTTCTAAATGGAAAATCCTAGAGAAGGAACATGCCAATTTAACATTCTAGCTAGCTTAGTGAGGTGGCTGCCAATACAACGCACTTCAACAACTGCCAGGGAAGCAGGCATAAAGTTGACGTGCAAAATATGGATATTCCCATAAAGAGCTAGTGCATGGACTTGATAAAGGTGGTCACTGGAATCAAGGACTAGGAAGCAGATAAACAAGCCAGTGAAGCCCTAAATCCCGGTATTTACCCATAAAAAGTTTTAAAAAAGAGGCTATTTTCAAAACATAATAACAGTCATGGGAAAAGGATTATTTGTTTCAGAAGAAATTTTCCTCTATTTAGTTGGGTCTTAAATCTAGACAGAATAACCATTGAGTAGACTTTGTGGAAAAATTTAATTTGAGATTACCGTGTAGCTCAAATAATCACAATCAGAAATAAATGGTGAAAGTGGCAAAGATAAAACATCAACTGCAATAATTGTACATAGGAAAACGACCACATCCATAATCATGAAATTTAGCACCATAGACCATGAAAAAGAAGCAACAGCAAAATACCGCATGAGAAAACATGTCATCTTTCCCAATGTCACTCTCCTTCCTGTAGTAAATGTGCAGATAAACAACCCAAAGGACTACAGAATTGGGTTCAGTCTCAATGGCTCGGGATATCAGCGCAAGAGCCTGCAAGAACCATTTTGACAGACATGAGAAGCTGACAGCGAGATTCTGGAATTACATACATAAAAAATGTTGAAATACCATCCTCACGTTGCAAGGAAAAGGAAACCAAAAATCAGAGAGAGAGAGAGAGGAGGTAAGTAAACTGGTGGTGTCACCTTCTTCCTGTCTTGTTTGTAGACCCTTCCACAAAAAAAATCAAGTGCCAACTCCAAGGATTGTTCAGAATCAGGCAACCCTTGTATGAATTTCTTCTAATGGAAGAAAACCAAGATGAGGTTAGAGAAAATCAACCACTGACTAACTATATGCATGCAGCCATCTTAAATCTAACACAGCTATATCACCATTTTAACAAGAATCTATTCTAAGTAATTTCATAAAATAATTTCACGTTTAAAAAATATATCTGCCAGAAATAAAAGTAAAAAAGCCATGCAAGCTATAGAAATTAAATAAATTGGCAGAAATAAGAAATTGAACACCGAAAGGCAAGCTAAATTCAAAAAATGTAGACGACATTTGGTCAACAATCACAAATAACAAAGAGCGATAAAAATATTCAATCGTAAAATGAAATTTACTGTACTAACATCAAGAAAGGAACTTATAAGGGAAAAAAGGAGTCAGAGAAAAGATGTCTACCATACGATAAAAGAAGTGAGGAACCACAAACCAGAAGATTGTTTTCTAATTAAAAATAGCAGGGGATCCTTGATTAATCATCTTAATATTTGGGGCAGGATAGCTGAATCCTAGTTAATGTCCAGCAATGCATCATCGTTATTGTGAAAAGGTTGAAATTTCTTGAGCACATGGTGGCAATTGCATAATATAACATCCCTTGTACCAGTATAAATATGTTTTTCTAATAATTAACTAATATGATTGACCAAAAATATAAACTTGATATAAACTTAAAATACCATAGTGCTATCTTGGCTTCGAAAATATAAAGAATGCCTGCTCCAATTATCATGATCCACAATGGGACCATCACCGGTTTGCAAGGATGGCGCATCTGGAGGAAGAATTCTTCGAACAGAAACTGGTAAAGGAAAGGAAGCGCAAAACCCCCTCTGCCAATATTGCCAGTTGCTACGAGCAAAAACTGACTGAGATAAATGTGAGTCAACTTTTACAAGATTTGAACCAATATGATACATTGGGATAGGCAAAAGGTGGTGGTAGAGATTGTGTGGAGATTTATTTTCATTATTAGACTTTTCAGCAATCAATAGATGTTCAAGCTGATTATCTGCATCAGGAAATGAGAATAGAATAAGTCATCATCGAAAATGGCAAACATTTCAGTATACTGCAACATATACAAACCTGAAGTAGGGAAAGATGAATAACAGTGTTGCTTTAATTTTCTCTGAGTGCTATTCCTGACATGCTGCCACGGGCATTCGTCATCATTACATTTTCCTCGAAGCTCAAACATGCAAAAGGGCCAGAAGGGATCAAGTGTAAAATCACACATGTCATCACCTACTTTGCTTGCTACCGGATATCTCAAGCTATATCCTATCATATACTCTCCTACAATATCTGGCACACTAACTGTGTCTTCAAAGTCACCATCCCTCAACAGATCAACTTTATCTTTCACTGTGGCAAATTTGCTGCAGCACTCAGGCAGGATTAACTTTGCATGTCTAGACGCATTATGCAAATCTAATGAAGGTAAGGAGAAAACAGGTCCACAAATTTTGCAAGATTGTTTTGGAAATAAATTGCTTTGTTCAGGATCAGTATTCCTGTAAGAGTCATCGCCGAAGGAAATATTATTGCCATGAGCCTGGCCAGTGGGTTGTGCACAACGCTGACTGCTGCTTATTCCAGGCCTCTCAATACCTTACAAATTGGAAGAAACAAATGTCACAAAGCCGCGCTAAGTAGCAATCAATATAAAAGATAACTAACTGCAATATGAGTGTACAAGTAAAGATTCTTGAAGCATCACATATGATCCTGGGTCAACCACTTTCTAGGTTTGCAACCACCTAAAATAGAGAGAGAGAGAGAGAGAGAGAGAGAGATTCGTTTTATTAATTAAAAGTGGACTTCTCTTAACATTCATCACTAATCAAACCATTCCAATTATTATACATTTGATTCATAACTTGATACAATGTTAGTGGAAACACTTAAAAAGTGTGAAGTTGCAGCCCAAAAGCAGTGTGACAGGTTTGTGGAATCAAAACTTCAAATGTGATGCCAAGACTTCAAAGTTCTAAAAATGCTTCTGCTTGAATAGGGATTTGGAACATGATGCCCGAAAGCAGGATGCATTCTCAACAGCAGTTAACAAGAATTGTTGTGAGATCATATAGTTGGACTTGGTAAGTGATATAATCAAATTGTTTGAGAAAAAAAAATTCTTAGGGTGGATACATTGCCATGTATTCTTGCTAAGCTTGATATACATTAGTAACCCATTTCCTAACAGCTTAAGCTTTTGAGGTCATTTGGTTATTTAAGATTGTGGCCTCATTTGGAAAGAGGGAAATGACCATGGAAAATAAAGATTCATGGGAAAGTGGAAAAATGCATCTCATACGGCTGGAGTTTTCAAATAGGTCAAAGGAAAAAGCTCTTATCATGAGAAGCCACTTCTCACAACTTATCTATGGGGGCATGGGAAAGCCACTTTCCCATAAGCTAGACACTTGGCTAAAAAAAATTTTATTCCAAAAATACTTTTGAGCCTATAAATAAAACAAAATATTTTTTATTCATGGATTACCATATATTATATTATAATTACACTATAATATTATAATTATATTATATTATTATATAACCTTGTAATATAAAATTATATTATATTAACATGAAAATAATACTAGGGTATGACCTGAAAATAATACTAAGATCACCAGTAATCCTAGGTGGATCACCATCTACCGAATATCCTCTTATGGTTATGCCACTTATTAATTGTATAAGCTTGCCAAAAAATAGTACAACATTATTTACAACTAATGAAACTCTTAAATAAATATTTTACGTTTATTGTTAATGGATTTTTCAATATTAATTATATTAAATGATAATATGATTGCTACATAATAATTGAATATGACTAGTTGGAACCAACCAAACTTAAATCCTATGTTTCATATATGGTATTTTCTATTCACCTTTCAAGAAGGGGATAGTCAACCAAACATAAGCCACTCAGAAAAGTGTGATTTCCAATCCTCTTTTCTATAGCCAACTAAACATACCAAAGCCATTTTGCCACGAATCAATTTATATACACTTCCTAAAAATCCATTTCTCAGGCATTTTCCTACATGAGGTTTGTATTGAAGTAAGGTTTTAAATCATATGGGATAGAGGCGTCCCAATTCTTCCATAAAATAAAATGCCCCGCGTCCCATCCTATCACAATTCCCAACCCGGTACTTAGGATGCTTTTTTTCTTTTAAAAAAATTATTTGTGAAGCTTTAATGTTTTATTTAATTTTTAAACATATTTGAACTACAAAAGTTATATTTTTATGATAAATTAGAACTATCTATTAAAATTGACACTAAAATGTATTATAGCCGAGATAGGATAAGATGGAATAGTCTAAACCGATCCCTAACTGCCTCCGGGACAGAATGAGACGGTCGCAATGCCCCTCGTCTCACTGAGACTTGAATCACTATATTAAAGCTAAGGTTTATTGGAGAGAAAAAGTTCTAATCCCTCTAGTTCAATTATTTATTTGGTATTTGTCATCTAAATTCTTATTTATTTGCATGGTCTAGGCTGCAGATGAGGGAGGGATGTTGTTAAGCCTAATATACATTGTTGACTTGTTCCCTAATATCTTAAATTTTTGGGGCCAATTGGTTACTTAACAATTCTTTCAGTCAACCAGCCAAAAATGTTTCAGATGAACAATAAGACTTAGTGATACTTACTATAAGATTATTTCCTGATTTTTTGTGAATAGTCTTAGCCCACTGCATCCTATCTCATCAATGAGAAATAGAGTGCATTCTTCGAGGAAGGGCATCTAAACATTATGAGAAAAGAGAACTCAAAAATTGATGGAAACACCAGTAGATCTAATGCAGGTTCACCGGATATGGCATTTTCTTGAAATTGGATTTAGAGCAAAATGAGGTTCAATTGTATTTTGCATTTCAAACATCACTCTCTTCGCTCATAAACTGTGTTTGATCTAAGGAATTAGGAAGTGGAAGAGAATTGAAACAATGTAAAACTAACCTTATTGGCAATCAATGTGGAAGGCAATTTGTCAATTGACTCCATACTAAGCAGAAAAATAGAAGGAAGCATACTAGATAAGCAGATAATAATCTTGTTTCCAAACATATGTTTGCAAATGATTAAATCTTCATCATAAAAAACACCATGGGGGGATGTCTTATTTTGAAGAAGATTGTTGCTAAGATTGGACAAACAACTGGTCAATTTCGCAAAAATGGGGACAGATCTCTCCTTAAATGCTCTAGGTTACTCTTGTTTTGTTTTAATTTTGGAAGCACACAAGCCACAATTTCTTCTTCATGAGGAGACAAAGTCATCAACCATTTTATTATCTGCCATGAGTTGAGTCAAGAGAGGCCTTGGGAGAAAGATTCTAAACTAGAGGGACCTCCATATCCCATAAGAAGTAAACTAGAGGACTGATTGGCAATTCAAGTGGACCTAAATCCAATGGGGCAACATTCATTCATTAAATTACTGAAATAGGCTGCAAAGCATCAAATGTTGGCCTATTAAGAGTTCTTATTACAGGACAAAGGAACAAAGTGACCAACTATTCATTATTGTATTCTCTTTTTATTTGTTAATGGCACAAATACAACAACAACAAAACCTTATTCCCAAACTGATAATCGCACAGATGGACATTAGAAATTCCAGGTGAGAAATAAGTTCATCACTGATGAGCTAAGTTTCAATGTTTCAAAATGCAGCAAATAGGGCCAAATATGCACAAATGGTCCCCTAATCACACTGCATTGCATATATGCAGTTTCCACATGCAATCCTGCTGCATAGGGGACTAAAAAGGCAGTCAACTTGGCACTATGTGACCAAATGAGCATAATACATATGTATGGCTCCATACATTACCCGCTTAACATCATGGGGCAAATATATGCCCCTCTTATGTGGATCTGTGCAAAAGACGTACCACCGCTAGCTCGATTCAGTATTGAAACAAACCGGTAGCATACCAATGGTTTGGGCTGGTAAGCCAAATTTGTCCCTTCTTCCAATTTTTTTTTGAATTTCTCAATTTTTTCCTTGTTTTAAGCCTCCTATGAGCTCCTACACACACTCTCTCTTATTTACATTCAAAATCATTTAAGTATATGGTTTCTATTCACTTAAGATTTTCATGCAAATAAGAGAAATATCCCATTTAAATTCGATAAAGATATCAGAAAAATTAAATTCCTAAAGAATAAAAAGTCAACTCTCCCTCTCTAAGAACAAATTCAAAGAATTTTAAGAAATTTAGGTTTAGCAAATATCAAGTTATGGCACTTCCACTCCGAATAAAAATTTTAGAAAATCAATCTAACTTAGAAATGATGAGAAAATAAAATACTGAAAAAAAAACTTAAAATACAATTTATAAGGCTTTGATCAACACTTGATTAGACTAATAGGATTTTCAGATTGAGACAGGATTACAATAATAATGAATCTCACACTAATTTCGGCCTACTTGATCCACAGTTCATCAAATCAATAAAATTAAACTTGCTATAAAATTAAATTTATTATTTTGATAAGATGCGAATCAAATTAACATAAAATAGCGTGAGGTTCACTATTATTATGATCTTATATAAGTCTAAAATCCCTATAAGTTTGACCAAGTATAAACTAAAGACTTACAAATTGTATTTTAAGATAATCTTTTCTGATATTTTATTTTTTCATCATTTTTAAATTAAATTAATTTTCTAATTTTTTTAATTTAATATTTGCTAAACCAAGATTTGCTATAATTCTTTGAATATGCTCTTGAGAGAAAATGTTGACTTTTTATTCTTGAAAATTATAATTTTTTGATATTTTTATTGAATTCAAATGAGAGTATTTTCCTTATTTACATGAAAAATATAAAGTAAATGCTTTACTTAAATAATTTTGAATGCAAATAAAAGAGAGGGTGACAGCTCATGGGACTTAGCCTCGCTCTCTCTATTTAAGTGAGTTCATAAGAGCCCACATCTTGCCCAACCCAACCCACCCCTAAATCGACCCAAATCGAGCTGAATCAGGTAGTTTGCCACAGTTCAGGCCTTGAACTAAATTGAAGGGCAATTTCACACGGCTTCTAGCTTGTGCTTGAACCGATTGATTTAGTTCGGTTCGGTTCATCAATCATTGATTATGATTCTCACTATTACTATTAAGCATTAAATAATAGCACTAATTATTAGTTGTTACCATTATTAATATTGATATTAATTATCTAGATAAGCATAACATTATTATTATTTTTGTTATGCTTAACATACTTCGCTTATTTTTATGTAGTCAGAAAACCTTGCATAAGGCACACGTATGCAACCCCCATATCACATATGCATTATCCAATCCCTTGACTATCCATACACCAAGACAATTTTTTAAAACAGTGTTAAGATCTAATTAAAAATAATTGATGGCCCATTGTTTTTATGACAAAAATTTAGTTCATATTAAGACAGCCAAAGATCTTTTCCCCCCAATATGCAACTCCATGATCAAGTTGCTTTCTTCAAAACATAGGCCAATTTTAAGCACTTGGCGTTGGAATTTTCAGCATATTATCTTCCTTTGTGTCTTTGATTTTGCTCAGTCCACCTATTTTCTTTTCACATATTATTATTAGTTTTCTTCCAATCCTAAAGTATCCTATTCTAAAATTTGTTGTTATTTCTGTCAATGCATCCTCTTGATCAACTCCAAACTAGATTACCAGCTCCATTATTGCTAAGATCTTACAAGCTAGAGAAAAATGGTCTTAAACAATGTCAACTCACCCTTGGATCAAGATCAGTTATAGCTGTAAAATCCTTATTATGGGTTTAACAGTCCCTTGGATCACAAGATCCAACTTGAACATATTATTTACATATTAAACTATGTGAAGTCCATTTTCTATAATTTAATTTGACTAAATGACTTTATATTAATTTATTATTTGCAATAAGCCCCAGGATTTAATGTCTCAAAGGTAAATAAAGAAAATTTTGAGTTCATAATTAAAAAGCAAGAGGCAAATCTTTGTAATATTACAACCATTTCCTAAAATTGATTTTTTTAAAAAAAATATTCTAGACATCTACAAGCATGGATTCTTATGCTTCATTCACCCGCTTTACAACCAACTCTTTTTTGACTTCTCATGTTTCTCTATCTGTTTAAAACAAATTAGTATGAACCTCATGATTTGTCATTCACTCAACAATGTCCCCTCAAAAATATTCAATCAACAATCTGATCTGATCTACTCCTTTTACAATTACTGACCAGATCCTAATCCTCATAACATTAACTTGTTCCACAGAGCCTAACTTTTGTGTGAGATTTACCTTGTTTTTCTTCTGTCCAGCAATCCATAAACCTTCATTATTAGCTTTAGAAAATTAAAATTTAAAAATCTATTTAACCTAAACCAACCACATCCATATTAATTTAACCACCCTGAATTCTTAACTACGAGACGGACCCTAAATTCAAATATTCACCTGCTTTACCAAGGATTCAAGGTAATAGAGTTTCCCATTGTCCAATAACTTAACACCCAAAGCTTATAAGTTGACTTAAGACAACTATAAGTCCTTTGATGAAATTATAGTAAAGTGAGTTCTACTAACAGGAATAATTTATATAATTATCTGCCCACTTTGCTAGGAGTACACTGCAGCACTGAACCATCAGCAGTAAGCATGAAAGAAATTATTACTCCATGTACAACCTTCAATGGATATATCAATAACAATAGCATTAAGAGTAGAATTAGATTTGTGATATCACAAAGAAAGCATCCATAATTGCTTTGATTTCAATAAAAAATGGGAAGCACTTGCTTTTTTCGAAAAAAAGTCAATTACAATACTCAGATTATTTTGAGTGGCATAGCTTGAGGAACTATAGAAAGATGTGTTTTCTTGAATCATTCATGAATGGCGATTTCATATTACAGAAGAATAAAAGATCAAAAAATATATAAAGCAACATATATGTGTGTGTACGTGTGTTGTTTGTGTGTGTGAGAGAGAGAGAAAGAGAGGTAGATATAGGATCCAGTCACCTTTGCTACCCTTGAATTCACCCAGATTCTAGAACCACTCCACCTTTTCACTTTTTTCATCTTTGGGATTTGTGAATTGTGTGGATCCAATGGTGGGAGAGATGATCGGATCCAGACTTAGTTATATTCAATGTAGCCCAAGTCTCTCTCTCTCTCTCTCTCTCTCTCTATATATATATATATATATATATATATATATATATATATATTGCTGATGGAATCACCATGCCCACCATTTTTGGGACATAATGCAATTCATTCAAACCATGTAGAATACAAACATAACACTACAGTTTACCTAGCCAATAGTGCATAAATTATGTATTTTTGCGATGTATAAAGAGCAATGTCCAGTATGTTGTGTGAGTGTTCAGTTTACTACTCAAGTCTACATATCTTTAATATAATAATGAATGTAAATTCAATGATGCAAATTGATCAAAACACAATGTTATTTTCCACAGGATAAAGCACCAAATAACCTAACAGATAAAAAAATAGCAATATGTCAAGCATATAACATTACAACTAGGTTTAAATTGTATACCATGTGTCTTTATGTAGCTACATACCGAAACCAAAGTACATAAAACCACAACTTAGGACTGTGGCGAAGTATTGAAACACAATACTTTGAGTGTTCATTGGAATATTCCTTTCTAGCCTAATAGATATACCTTGTGCTGGATAACAAACCTCAAGACTCATCTTGGGTATACCACTAAGCCAATTGTTGTTAAAACTTCTCTCTTTTTTCATGATAATAGCCAATATCAAGGTTTGTCTACTGGCTCCCGTCAACTATACTGATCCAAACCAAGCGAAACCATCCGGTACCCCCCAATGTCAACCCGTACCATCCAGTTTTGGACTGAAAGTATGATAAGCTATTTATATCTCGTCTCATACTGCACTGAACTGGTAATGTATGGTTCTTTGTACCCATGTTGCAGGCCTTGGTCAATATGTTGCATAATTACAAGATTTAGAGACCACTTTACTCCAAATTTAGGGATGAAGAATCCTACATGCTCTGGTACTAGAAGGATCTCTAAAGTCTCTAGTCAGTCTCTCACAACCGTTAACTCACACACTAACTCGTCCTGCTGGGCTTGCATGGCATCTAACTGTTGGCTTATCATCTATAATAGATGTGCTCTCCCCATCTGTCAGTCATACATGCCCTAAAGGGTATCACGCAACAAGTTGCCATGATGCAAACCTAAGCTTGGACACCACCAAATATGATGGAAGACAGCACCATAGAACCCTAATAATATACTACCACACACAAATAATGAAACGCTAATCTCTATAGGAATGCACACTAACCCCATTACAAGAATATTACTGTTTGATAATGTGAAAAATAAAATATGAAAGAAAGATGATCTAAAGTAAAGTAGAAACTAATCTAGATGCAAAGATTATGCATCGAAGAGCTTCCACATGTGCAGGTTTCTGTAGACAAACATCAGGCAATACCTTATATCCATATTAAAGCAAAACTTTCTACAAAGACAAGTGTTGCAAGATACCATGTGGCAGATGTATGTTCATTTGGTCAAAATGGCTGTAGGTAGCCACCGTCTAGATCACCAGTCCCAATTCCTTGCTTGCTGGAATGCATGCAAGCGGCAACGAATTACAACCTTCTTCTGGCAAGTAGACAGTTGTGACATGCTCTAGAAGCCTCTTCAGATCAGATCTAGAGTTCACTCGTGCAGAAAATCTCTTATTAATTTCCAGATCTCAAGGTGAATTCAGAACTGAAAATCTAGAAGTAAAAAGGGTGAAGGTGCAGAAAATCTATGACTAATTTCCAGATCTAAGGTACACTTCAGAACTGGAAATCTAGAAGTAACAAAGAATAAAGGTCCAAAACATCAGATCCAGGCTTTTAGTTCCGGGCTGCAGGGACTATGGAACTTTATTAGAAGAAAATTGGGCTGTTAAAGTTTGTGACAGGGATCAGAAAATACTGCAGCACAGCAGATCAGGTCAGCTGATAGGTGGCCTGTTTGCAGCCCCAGCAATCCATGAGTGGGCACAGTTTCAATAGTTATGGCTGCTTCTGTGTTTCTTAGCATGGATGAGAGAATGTTAGTGCCTTATGATGGAAGGACTATAGCTGTGGATGAATAAGAAAATAAGACAGAAGGGAAGAGAAAAGAGAATAACAGCCTATTGATCTCATCCTGGTGGTTTGTAACCCAATCGCTGGGCTTCGCACCCATCTCCCATGTCTCCCATGTAGAAGAAGAAAGAAGCATCCTCTCATTGGTAATAAGTGGCACATATCATAGCATGGGGAGGGCAAAAACTTTAAGAAAGCATCCTTGAGTAGGTCCAATATTGTATCATTACTGTTCAAGCTCCAATATCATGAAAAGCACCACCCTTTCTCCAAATACCTAAGCTGCCTCTTTTCCTACTTAAACCTTATTTGGGGTAGCTGTTGGCCCCAGCTGTTGGGAAACAGCTATCTCAGAGGAAACAGCTGCTGTTGGCCCTTTAGAAACTGTCCCAAATAGGGCCTTAGCTAACAAATGGAAAAACAACCACTTGATTATTTTCACACCTAGCCTAACAAAACATGGACTAGAAACAGAATAATATACACTACAATAAAACTAAACTAGTAAACAGCAACAAAGATTGAATAATGTTAAGTAGACTCCAACATCTGTTCCTAATAAGGCTCAGTGATGCTCTCATCAGAGTACATGGTTATCAATATGACTCCAGAAGCTCAGATGTATATTTGCAAGCCTCACGAACAAATGAAATCCATCACAGTCCCAATCAACTTTCAAGTCATGGAGTTACAATGAAGAACCGAAAACTTTATTACACCAGTTCTTAGGTGTGTATTCTGATGAAGATATATGCCTCACACAGACTTCAATAAGAATTCAGTAACTCCAGAATTATAAGACACAAAAAGGTGATAACCTCCCCCAAAGGAGACAACTAAGGGCTTAAATAGAATTGAAAATAACCTAAGGAGATGAGACCTGATTTCTCTCCAAGAGAAAGATCAAGCAGTGTTTTCCCATGGATCCTCGTAAGCAAAACAAAGAAACAAAAGGAAAGAACTTGTAGGGTTGATCTCCATAATACCACATTTAGAAGGACACCTAAAACACCTTCTAAAACTTTCCAAAATTAAAGTCTGGCAGCTTTAACCACTTTTCACGCCCAGTTTATACCCCAACTGAACCTTTTGGACACATCCTACTGTAAATAGAACTCCAAAACCAACTCTAAAATCAAATCCTAGATCAGCCACAATTTACATATATTAAGATTTTATCGACAAAACTAATCCTATAACTCAATTTAAATAAGGGTAAAAAATTAAAAGTCAATAATTGCTCTCAAAACAAATAATATCAGATTTAGTTGGAGATCCATATCATATACGTGACATTATAGCTATGAACTGTATTCTTTCAATTGCCACTCCTTTAAAAGAGGCCAGCTGATCATGATATATGAACAAGAAAAAAGGTCAGCCCTATTCATCACAGTAGCATTACCTTATCTTGTAAAAATAAATAAATAATACAGAAAATTGTAAATCAGTTGCACAACATTTGGAGATCACAAGATCCTCTAGCTATTAGAAGCAAATGGAACACAACATTTGGAGACTAAACAATCTGATATAAAGGACCATGTGCACTTAATTTGATTGAACTCAAGACAGCATCAAGCATAATGAAAATTCTTATCTAAAAAGCGTAATGGAACTACCTTCAGAACTTGACATATTGTTTTTCTCTTTCCCATGCACTTGCTGGTCAAGAAAAGCAGATGAAGTCTCGTTTTCAGGAGTACTGTCACTCACTTTATCAACATGGCACTCCACATCACTCATATTACTCTTGGATGATGTTCTCACACCAAATCGTGCAACAAGTTTGGACCTTAATGAAGCTTCAAGAAGCTCATAGTCCTGTGCACTCTCACTGGCAATCGACCCTTCCTTTTGAATATCCATGTTTACATTTTCTTCTTCGAAGTTTCCCATCTTGGTTTCGCATGCTAATCTTGATTCAACAGATCTGTTATCAAAAGGAAAATTTTCTTCATCATCATCTGTATACATATTGGGACGGTAGGCCAGAGTGCAAATACCATTCACAGCACTGTTTTCTTTAGGGTCTGATGTACTGACATCAGGTTCACAGCATTGATCATCACCAGAATCATGCCCATTCATCTGATGATAAGATGCTTTAAGTGGAGCACCATCTGGGCTTTGAATGCTAGACTTATAGCCCAACTGTTCTAACATCTGACCCTCAGCCAGTATCTGATGGCCTAATCCAGATAACATGTCAGAACTATGCTTAGGAACAGATTTTACAGAATCCAAGAGAAGTGTTCCATGATCTTGCTGCCGACTGGAAGGCCACATAAAACTAGAAGCCTCCATTAGCAAACCTTGAAGTCTGGCAGAGAACAGCTCTCTTTTCTGATAAAGAGCTGCACATCTCTCATTGGCATCAATCAGAGCTCTTTGAGCCTTTCGATAAGCTTTTAGTGCATGCCTTTCTTCAAGCTCGCATCTGCGTCTAAGTTCCTGTGCCTCTTCCAACTCCTTGTCATGTAGCTCCTCCAACTCCAACAAAGCTTGTAAGTTCATACTCCTCTCTCCCAAAATGCCCATCTGATCTGAACCCCTGTTATTTGTATCCTGAAGAGATTCCTAATATGAATCAAACAACTATGCTTGAGTGTATAATACCACAGGTGCTAAAAGTGATCTAAAAGAGCTCTTCTAACTTACCTCACTATTACTTAATTTACTTTCGGAAGCAAGGGTCGAAAACTTGTCAAGAGGATTGCTGAATGTTTCCAAAGGCATCATAAGACCACTTTTACCTAAAGTAGGATGTGCCCCATTGATTGAAAACAGATTGGAAGCACCAAGACCCCCAGAAACACCAACATGCTTTTGACCTTCAGTGCTCTGCCAAGCAAAGAGAAGTTGGGCCACAAAAAATGATATCAAATTTAAGAGAACTTAAAGAAATCTGAAATTAACTAACAGGAGCTTTAGAGAATGATGATACAATTACTGAATAGGAATAGTGGAGAGCACACTCAGCATGTTGATATGCCTGTCAACTCTCAAGATGAAATTGCATTTATCATGCCTTGAAACTATGTCTACATGAAATGATGGCTTTTCCACCTTACCCTTAGTTAATACCCACTTAATCCAGATGTTGTCAATTTCTAAGTATTGCTATTATCATAAATCTGGGCCCCTTGATCATTTGATGAGTATTGAGTCTAGACATTTTATTCTAGACCACTGATCTTAACTAGTGCTCAGAATTTCCTTTCACTGACATTAAACTTTAAAATCACAGTCCAAATCCATGTAGGAGATGCTTGGAATGCCGAGTTCTATGAGAAATGAAATTTGAAAAAGACATGATCAAAAATCAGTTCTAGCTTCATCACCTGTTGGAAGTTAAATAATCAATCACGCTTTTGCAGGAGTGAGTATGTATGCATGTATTGTATTTACAGTTTCGATTTTGCTTGTGTGGTACCCCATTAAATATTGCTAATGGAATTTTTTATTTCATTACAAAGAAAAGGAAAAAAAAATAAATAAGAAACAAAAATAATTCAAAAAACATGCATAACATAGTGGAATTTTTGAAAGAATATATCCAACCTCAATGCAAGGTGTCACCTGTGCCAAACATGAGCTTTGGTTTAACAAAGTACATATATCCACTGGCAGAGTCTCCTTCCCAGAGTGACCCCAACTGCAAGAGGCATCACCAGCAACAACATTATCATTCACTTGCTTAGAAGGCATCTCAATATTACGCACCATAGGGAGGCCAGCCTTGCAAGAAGGCACCATATTTTCATTATCTACCAGCTTTGTAAGTAGAACTTTAGACAATGTAGGGACATTTCTGTTAGATTCATGCTGCAGCTTGGCACTGCTGCTTACAGAATTCTCTTTGGCACTTTCACACCAGTCACTTTTGTCTTTGGGCCAACTGCTTTTTTTCATTAGTTGACTACTGGGTTCAGAAAATTTGGTAGAAGATATCTGCATTTGTAATTGCCCATCAGAAACTTGGTTGCCATTAAAGTGTTCATTAAGTTTCAAACGTTTAACTGGTCGCTCATTAGGTGCCAATTCTCCAGTGTTAGCAGATGCAGGTCTACTGTTATCAGCTACCTGATTGTCTAGTTTCCAGTTCTGCTGCCCACTCTGATCATCACGTGAACCTGTCATTATTTCTTTATTTTGAACCACTGATTTCTTCTGAACCTTAAGTTCATTTTCTCGTATAGCAATTTCATGGCGTAAACTTTCCAAACTGTGATCTGCTAAGTTCATATCTCGGACATGCCCATGTGCCTGGCTTGCAGAAGTTCTAGTGGCAGTAATATGCATTTGAATGCGAGAATCCTTCGCAGCTGAAGAAGCTACTGGATGCCTAAAATTGGCATTACTGTTTTTGGCAATAGATGAGCTGAATGCATGGCTTACAGATCCTTTCTTTGACATCAGTTGATTTGTTGCCAGCCGGGGTACTTCTGATTGTAACTGCAATTGTGTCATTGGCATTTTATATTTATCCATTCTTACCGCATTATCTTTTCCTTCTTCAGTTTTTTCTGTTTTAGAGTTTCCAGAGTCACTTCCACTGTCATCGTCTGAAAAGCTTATCACAAGGTTATCATCAGCCCCTTTCTTTTGCCAAGAAAAAGTTCGACTGTTGCTGGACTTAAATGGAAACTGTTTCACCTTAAAATTTTTACTATAATTGTTCGTTTTTGATGTCCGAAGTTGCCTATTAGCCATGCTCAAACTATTACCTGGAAGAATAATAACAGAAATAAGAAGAAAAAACAGACCTCCAAGCTGATCTGCATCAACATTAACAGCCACATCTAAAATTTAACACATGCTGCAGATTCCATTATTGACACAAAAATGAAACAATTCCAACAGGAGAAATAACGCCTTTCTTTACTCCAATTCAAAACTACAAAACATTATTGTTAGAATGCAGCTTTAATACCATGGCACTGAAAGGGGAAAAAAGACCAGTACTTTTGAATCCTCAAGTTGCTGTGTACCTAACTTTTCAGTAGAAGTGTAATGTCATGAATATATCACAAAAACATACAAAATTACAACTGTGGGCACTTAAGATCAGAAGATATAGCCGTAGGCAGTGTCCAGAAGGACAAAGTGAAGACTGGAGAGATCGAATGACAAGTAAAACACAAATGTGAAGGCTAATATCAGAGGGTTTATGCCATCAACAGCGGAAGTTACAATAAAACAACAATCCATGCATCTAAAATAAAAGCTCCTGTCAATGCAACAGGGTTCTAAATTTACCACTTTTGAAACTTCTAGCAAGACTGCTTTGTGACGAGATATGAACAGGTTCTGTCAACATTGTGCTGGCAAATGGAACAGTTGAACAAGGAGGCAATTCCTAGAGAAGACAACAGAGAACAAAAGATGTCAATAGGATAATCCAGAACTCATGAGCTTTCAGTTGAATTATAAGATCAAGAACTGCAAGCAAGACAACAATTTCATAAATATACGATATATAGAGTGAAATAATAATAACAATAATGTGCTCAAAAAATATTACCATGAAAATTTTATGATTTCAAATGCCGAGGTTTTGAACTTTTATGACAAGGCAAAGATAAGCATAACAGTGAAAATCATGTCATCATATAACACAATGGCAAGTACATCAATAGCAACGTCCAACACAAATCAACATTAATTTCAAGACAACTTTTCCAGCAAATCAGACAAATATGAAGGAAATCCTCAGTTACCATCATGCAGCTACTAATACTTACAGAATCTTTTTCATCATCGACACAAGAAATTGAGAAACAGTCTCTAAAAATTTTATAGGTTATAACTAAGGTGCATACTACCTTCAAAGGATTGTTATTTCCAACCATGGCAACACAAATGAGAATCATATGTCATTACACGATAATTCTGGGTCACACATTACTAAATTGCATTATCATTTTTCAATAATTTTATATTAACACCGAGAGTAAAGTTCAGTCTCTTATTAGAAGTATCTGGAAACATTCTTAAGGGTTAACTGCCTTCAATTTATAAACCACATGCCATAGTAAGTTATTAAAGTAGCATAAAATCAACAAGCCCATCAAATGAATTTTCAAATATTGTCGATACTGTTTTCTTTTGTGTTACTGAGATGCTTGTATTCCTACCAAATTGCTCAAACTGGAGACGATATTCTGCAAAACCAAACTAAACATTCTTTCAGAGAACAAAGCCAAACAGCCACTTTAATGGGAGAAAAGGATTTGACCCACTACCATCCATACCACATTAAAGACAGCATAGAATGAGTATCAATTCATCACTTGTGAAACAAAGGAAGCATCGATTTGCAAATTATCAACATAATCCTAGTGATCGAATGTGAAGATTGTCAGGCCATAATCCTAGCAAAACATAATGTGGTCCCCAAAATGCCCCAACCCTCACGATGTATATTTTCGAACAAATGGCCCAAATATCCAACTTCTCACAACTTTGAAAGTGTCAACTAATAATCAAGCCCTATCTCCCATGGTTGAAATTCTCATTTTTCCACCTAAGCAAGATGGAACACAACCTACCAAAGTAGGCCATCCTTTTCTTTGTTTGAGGTTAATGTGGACCGCAACTTAAAATGTCGAGTAGTGATGTCTTTTGTTTACCTTGACTTAATAAACATTTACATTTCAATCCGAAGTCCGTCATAAATAATGATTGAAAAAAATCAACAAAATGACCAATGAATACCTAAAAAAAAATATGAATAAACACTTAAAACATCAAAACCTTAAATCTAGGTTATAATTCACAACTCTAGCACTGATTTAGGTCAAGCTGTACCAACATAAACCTAATTACAGTATGGTATAGGAAAATGGCACCCAGTTTCAGGTTGAATTGTCCTCCATGTTGAAGGTTCAAACAACCAAGCCAACTCAGACCAAGTTGGCACTTATAGCAAGATTCCCAGCACATTTCACCCCTTACCCTAACTGCTACCATGGTAGGGCTCCCATCCCAATACAATAGGCTCAAAATCATAGGATAAGTACAAATAGGATTAAATTAACCAGCTGACCATACACCATTTTCTTTTTGTTCAATTTTAAAATTTCAAAGCCAGTCGACTGTGGTTTCATGTAATTATAATTGTTGTTAGGTCCAACAAAGCTTGGGAAGCTTGTTTGTCAAGTTGCACCTGGGGTAGCCCTTAACCAAACAAAACCTGCTCACCACCACTACTTAAACATTTGTAGCAACTAAGCCGAGCACACTTAGAATTCATGCCTTCCTCTCTAAGGCTACATGACATGATACTTTAAGTCAATTCAATTCATTCCACCAATTGAGATGAATTTAGCCTTAGAGCTCATGATAATTGGCTTTTTGTGTGCATGCATGCTTGCGTTCCTCAAATCCCATAATAGTGGGACCCTTGTGCATTAGGTGCTCTTTTCTTGGGTGCGTGCACATAGGCATGTGTTGGGGGAGTAGGGTGATCAAGCTATCATCTTCCCTTATCATAAGCTACATTTATCATCCTGATGGGGGGGCTTTAACACCAAAAATCTTGGCCATCTAAGTGAGTGGCCAATACTGGCATTGACCAAGATCTCAATTAACTTCAATCAGTATGGAAAGCTGGTACGAATGAAAAAAGACCGCTACTTCTAGGATCCCAGCAAATATTATAGAATCTGAGATACCAATATCTTAGCCAATATAGTAACCCCAAAATTAGCCCCCATTTTAAGGTTTTTTTTGGTAGTAGAACATTTTAAGCCATTAATCTGAATATTTAATACTAAGAAAGTTAATTTATGATTGTAATGGATCAATCAGGAAATATCAGCTAATTTTTGAACACTGTATTGTCTAATATATTGAAAGTTACCAATTTGTATCAACTGAGCTGATAAGGGCCAAGACATCACATACACTGTATCAACTAATGCCTGAATACCAATACAAACCCAATATCTCGAGATATCAGCCAACATGAAACCTTATGAGGTGCAAGGTGTATCTATGTGCTCACACACAGTGGCACCACCTTTCTATAGATCCAATGTCAAGGAAAGATGGCATGAGCTGCAGCCATGGGAACAGTCATACATTAAATTCATAAAATAGCAAACTATAGATCATAAATGTCAAATGGCATATACCCATATTTAGTCTTTTTTCTAACATAATGTTGATAATGGACACGGCTCAATTAGATGAGCTCTTTTAAGGCCCATCTTTCTTAGAGTCACTAGAAACAAGATTCGTTTTTAGTTTTTTATGCAGGCCTCTCAAAACAAAATGTCAGGCAACCTTCTAGTTTTCACCCCTCAAGAAAAAAAGCTCTTCTCCAATATCACCTTTTAATATGCACAAATAGATGTGTTCTTTGTTCTCCTACAATTGTAGTCATTATTTGCTTAAGGTAAGTTGTATCTCAACATTGCACTTGACCAATTAAATATCATCTTTTCTAACTTTTGCTCTAAGATTTTCAGCCCATCAATTAAACTAGAAAAACAAGAGGGCAGGCATTGGCACAATGATAAAGCAGCTCCAATGTGACTAGGGCGTCAGAGGTTCAAAACATGGAAACAATCTATCCGCTCATGGGGTGAAGGCTATGTACATCTGGCTTTCCCTATACCCTACAATGACTGACAAGAGCCTCGTGCATTAGGATACCCTTTTTTTTCGCCAAAAAAAAGAAAAAATTAGTAAAACAAAAACTTTTAATGAAAGTTTGTAGATCATAGAGTTCTTTTTAAGCTCGTTGTCCTTTTATGGAGTCTTAATATTTTATTAGACAGTGAGTCTTCTTTTATTGTCTAAAGCTAGAAGCTAGCCACATCACTATCACATCATGATTTTTAAGCTACCCAATCTTTCAGCACTTCTTCAGCCACATAAAAACCAAGTGTAGATGATATCATTATTTGGATATAGATAATTATATGAATATTGATTATTAGTAAACCAACCATGCAAAAATTCAAAATTTGAGAACCACCAAAATAGCAATGGTTACCATCCCATATTGATGTACACACCTAACAGCCCATATGGGGGGCATCACACTATTGCAGATCTAGTGACATGCCATAAACTGGACCCTAAGAAATACATTCTAACCTTAGGATTTTGAAGGCAATTTTAATTTTATTATTTTGATAAACTGTGAATCAAGTCGGCATAAATCAATGTGAGATTCATTGTTACTCCTATTTAAGTTTAGAAACCTTATAAGTTTGATCAATTGTTAACTAAAACGTTACAATTTATATTTTAAAATTATTATTTTGGTATTTTATGTTTTCGTTATTTCTAAGTTCAATTGATTTTTCAAGATTTTGATTTTGAGTGGAAGTACCCTAACTTGATATTTGCTAAACTGTAATTTTTTGAAATTCTTCAAATTTATTCTTGAGAGGAAGAGTTCTATTGAATTCAAATGTGAGAAGAGAGAATATGAGCTAAGCTCATGACAGCCAGCACAACCGCCATCCAAAAACCATCGAAACTAGACCAAATCAAGAAGTTCACATCGGTTTAGGGTCTATACCAAACCATAGGGCAAACTCAAACCATTCGTCAATCGAGTTGGTTCAGGTTAAACTGATCGGTTCGATAAAATTCAGCCTATCCTGATCATAACCCTTCGTAAAAAAAAACTATGAATTTTATACTTATCAAAAACAACAAAAACCATGCAAAGTCCACTTGGATCAAAGCGATAATCCATGATTAAGGATTTGTCAAGTATTTTACCAAGTATTACTATGATCAACTATGAATTGTTTGCATCTGAGGATTGGATCCTAAATAACTGGGACAAGGTTTGGAGTCATGGTTAAAGTTATGTAGTTGTTTTCCACCATTCAATATCTGATTTTTCCTTAGACAATGATCAATTATAAATAAGGCATTGTTTTCAAAGAGACTTTAATAACAAGATTGGAATGGTAAAAGCACATAGAGTGATATTTTCACATGAAATATTAAAAACACAATTATGGCATCCCCTTTCTTGGAATTCAATTGACTTGCCAAGGTCTATTCTTTCCCGCTCCTAATATGTCCAGGACAACATATTTCAACCAAATAAAGAAAATCGCATATCACGTATATTTTTCAATCTATGTGGTCAAAGAAAAGCAAAGAGAATCATGCCTTTTGGTGATTTGACAAGTATGCAGGCCCCCAGCAATGTCGACAAGCAGGACCTAAGGCCCATTGATCTATTGTTCATAATGTTTTAGGCTGAATCTTCAAGCTGAACCTATTGATAATTGGATTTGCTTGTCTTATACCTAGTCATTGACATCCACACAACATGCCCTTTTTATAACAACACATATACCTCTTGTTTCCGTATATGAGAGTTTTACACCTCTTCCATGTCCATATAACAAATTGACAACATATGCATGCATATGCCTATAGATATACATACAAACATACATAAATACCATGGATGAAAACCCACCATTAATTTAGTTTGATACTCATTCAGTATAGTTGACAATCCTAGTCTTCTTTTCAGATTAACAAAAATCCCACAGCCATAAAAATGGGAGCAAACATAAATTTTTGAATCAGTAAACAAGAGATTTTATTAATCCCATATTTTAAAACTAACTTGAAATCTCTCCTGATAAATTCACATCCCCCATCCTTCGCCATCATCTCAACTTCTTGCATGTAACTCTTCCTCATCTACCTTTTTTAAGTAATTTAAAATCATATTTCCAAGATGCTTTTCATTGTTAAAAAAGACTAAGCTGTATAAAAAGTATAAGGTGAGAAAAGAATTCAATTAGTTTTACATCAAGGCTTGAAAGTTTTGAGGAATGACAAATCCACACTCGTGGTACACATTATCATATCAGGTTTTTAGGGATTATATACATCTAACAACTACTTTTATGAGTCAAAGATATGCACAATCACAAAAATTATTGCTTTACTAGACCATTTTAATTTATAAGTGAATGTGTAGCAAACTAACTTTTGGGAGGGAAAAAAACTCAAGAAGGCCATGAGAATGTCTTTAGAAGGGAGAGGTGCATGAACAATCAGATTCAATATAAATTTTCTCTTTTTTCTGTCATTTTAACAAGTTCATTATTTATGTCACATGATTTAACATACACATGAATGTGTACACACACATGCATGTATACACACACATGCATGTCTTTAGAAGGGAGAGGTGCATGAACAATCAGATTCAATATAATTTTTCTCTTTTTTCTGTCATTTTAATAAGTTCATTATTTATGTCACATGTTTTAACATGCACATGAATGCGCACACACACATGCACGTACTAGAATAAATAGACAAACAATAAAGCCCTTACAAAAGGAGAAGGGTTAAGTAGGATTATATCAAGAGTTATAAAAGGTCATGAACATAAACATATTTGAAGGCATTTTAAGGTCTTCTCAGAAGTTAGACTCCTTACAGTATGAGGCCTTTATTTTCAAACAGAAAGACTGAATGCAATACCATGATCAAGAGTCTCATCACGTAGCCATGACACCTTCCAAGAGGATTTTATGCAGCAATGAAAAGTAGATGCGGATTTAGTTAAAAATCTGTCAACCTAGCATTGCATCATTTTAAATGACTTGCCAATGCCTTGCCACCATAGCACACTAAAGCTGGTAGCGAGCAAACATATGGAAAGGTGTAGTCAAATTTTAAATCTAAAGGTAATCAGGGTCTAGTTGGACACTCATTTACCCTAACCATAACACATCTCCCACAAGAATGCAGGTTGCTGTGTAGCCAAATGAATAAAAGAAAAGTAGGTCTCAATATTGAAATCCATGTTTATCGTACCATGACTCCCTCTCTCCGAGTTCTTCATCGTTCTACATTTTCTCCTCACAAATACCCACTCTCCTAGGAGGAATCGCACATATGAGTTTGTAGGCCCCTGATCGCCTTAAAATGTCAAAAGATCATCAAAAGATGTCAAACTAAGAGGAAAGTACCAGTCAGTTGACCTTGACCTCCAAAGACTTGTAAGGCATCAGACTAGGCACAATAATCATAACCATCAGGTCATATCCTGACTACCTGGAGCCAAAGGCATCATACCGGGCCACACAGAAAGTGATTAAATTTAAAGGTGTTGAGCTATAGCTTAAAATACAAAGTATCAACCTACAAAGTAAATAGAGTGATTAAATTTAAAGGTGTTGAGCCATGGCTTAAAATACAATTTTTGCTTATTCCAGAATTTTGAAGGGAGAAAAGAGTGTGATAAGACAGATGAGACATCTTATTTTTTCTAAAAGAGATTTGGTAAGCTTATCAGCATCATATGCTATCAGTACTGTAATTTTTATTTTTTTTTTTTTATTTTTATTTTTACCAAAGGCACGTGACAACTGCCTGAAACCCAAACAGTCAGAACGGAAACCAAACCTAGGCATTTTGTCTAACTGAAAAAAGTTATAACCTAGTAATTTGCATTTGTAACCTAATCCACGCATCCACCCCAAACACAACTCATGAAAAAGGAAGTATCAGCAGTAAATGAAAAAAACAAAGAGCAATCTATCTACTATTTTTTCCTGTGGTTGATGCACAAATCCTGCCCTTCAAATAGGGCTATGACAGCTTACTTTTCCTCCAATTTTTCCATTCCAGCTGGTGAGGAGGGGAGGGGAATTGGCAAGTCTCCAATTCTTTGACATAAAAAAATACGTGATCAGAGCCAAAACGTTATTTGCATGAATTCCATAAAAATTACAGTAGCTAAAAAAAAAAGAAACAACCCTCGGTTCCCACACAAACAATCAGACGAAAACCATTCCATGTTTACCCTAAAAAAAGGCGTAATTGGAATTAAGCAGAAAGATCCATAAAAAACACTGAAAATAAAATATATGCAAGAAATACATCCGAATTCTAAAACAAGATCCGCAAGCATCCAAAATTCTATCATCAAACCCACAACCAGACAAAATTAAAGCACGAGAAAAGGCACAAATCGGCGAAACAAAGCAATAGAATTCAATCGGGCAAGGACAAACATAAACTAACTCCGTCCATCGGAAATTGATTGATTCAGGGGATCAAATCAGCCAAAGAATGATAGAGAAATCCTACCGCCTCCTCGCCCGAGGAGAGTTCGCCCTCCTCTCGCGATCTGGGGGACTTCGAGGCCGCGGCTGCGGGCGTAGGGTTTCCTGCCGAGAGCGCTGGAGAGGCGGCCGCGACTTTTCCCTTGCGCTCGTCGGCCTCCGCCATGGCCGCCGTCCTCCTCATGGAGAGCTGGGGTGCAAGGGCGGTCGCACGCGCTCGCTTCGCTGCGGGGATGGGAAAGCCCTCGGGCGCCTCTCTTGAGCTGCGCCGATTCATGCTCTTTTTATTTTTATTTTTTAAGAGCGGCGCCAATTCATGCTCTCTCTTTTTTTCCGTCAAAGCGAAATGACAGTTCTGCCGTCGCTGAACCCGTCATTTATGAAAGATGCCCTTCCTTCTACCATTAACATCGGACGCGGAGCCCGTTAGCGTTAACCGCAAAAAAAAAAATATCGCTTAGGAGTGAGGACATCTCTATCACAAAGTCCAACGGTGAGAAAGGGGTCCACGTCATCTGCGCTGGTATGTGGGCGTGGTTTCAAGAGTGCTGTGGTTCGAGGGTGCGTTGGCTTCGCGCAACAGGAGACGCGCCAATCTCCTGCGAGCCTCGCGTGCCCAAGAAATGCAATCGAGGCCCCGCCGACGCCAGACGGGTGCGCGATAGCTAGCACGTGACCTTAGCTGGGACGGCGAAGCATGGAACATCGATGAGCATTTTTATATTTTTATTTAATCTTATTTCCTACCGGCCCGCGTGAAGTATTGATTAAATAATTAATCGATTAAAGTTTGTGGACTTCCCTCCAAGCTATTCTTTCCTTTTGGAGCAAGCCACGTGCCCGTGCAGTCCACCTGTCCACGTTTTATTTTTAATTATTTTATCTTTAAAAATTTTGAGAAAAGAAACGAAAACATAATAAAACATTTATTTTTTTTTAAATTTATTAATAAATATAATTTGTAACCATTTGTTACATTAAATGATGCAAGCATTGATCATTCATTTTTTACAACTTCTATTACCATTCATCTTTTGCAACTTCTATGAACATTCATCTTTGCAACTTTTCATCTTTTGCAACTGAAATGGTTATTATCATGTATAATAGCAATTTAGTTACCAATGGCTATGGTAACGATAGGTAAATGAAAAGTCACGGTTGACGAAGAAATGACTATATAAAGCTTTCATTTTGTTGTTGGATCCACGCACTACTCTTCACAAAATATACATCATCAGAATTGGATGCAACTTTTCATCTTTTGCAACTGAAATGGTTATTACCATGTATAATGGCAATTTAGTTACCAATGGCTATGGTAACGATAGGTAAATTTAGTTACCAATGGCTATGGTAACGATAGGTAAATGAAAAGTCACGGTTGACGAAGCAATGGCTATATAAATCTTTCATTTTGTTGTTGGATCCATGCATTACTCTTCACAAAATATACATCATCCGAATTGTAAAGACAAATGTGAGAAACTGAGTAAACAAATTAAGTAAACAAATTAAGTAAAGATAAACAATGGCACCCGCTTCCATGATTTGAGTTTCTATTAGAAATATAATTAGAATATAATTAGCTTTTTCAACATTTGCCTTGTTGCATATTGATCATGCTTATGTGTGTGTATATATATATATATATAAGCTTGATTTGGGTTCTTAGTTTAACCTTTTATTGTTAAATTTTGATATGAGAAATCATTAAGCTAATGGCGATTTCAACTCATCCAAGTTTAAAGACAACATTGTACGGCATATTGTTTAGCATATGGTCTAGCTAGACAACATGTAGTTTCTTTTGCTCTTTGGCAGCTTTACTTTACAAAATATCATTTTTAGGTTTCTCCTTTAGCATTTAGGTTTTGTTAATTGAGACCAAAATTGATTTTGGGGTAAAGTATATATATATATATATATAGTTGCTGAATTTTTGTTAAAGCTCTTATAACTTATCAAAATATAAATATACGCATAAATGCACCAAATATTTATTATATATCATTTTGCAAATAATCACTATAAGATTAGTATACAATTTTATGATATTTTTTTAAGAAATTGTATTATTGAAATTCAATATCTGCAAAATAACTATTTTATGCATAATTTAGTGATGTTGTATGTATATTTTGGATTAATACATACAGATAAGTTTAAATTCTTTTGCACACAATAATTAAGAATTGGGAATTTGGTTTTTTTTTGCTAAAATTAAGTCTATGCACAAAATATATTTTTATGCATATATATATATATATATATATATATATATATATATATATATATATATATAATTTTAAGCTCATATTATACATGAAATATTTTTATCACATTTACATACTTTAGGGTTGAGATTATTTATGTATAGAACATATCAATTGCATAACATTTAAATTTTAATTATGCAATTTATGTTTCATTTATGAGAAATTGCATAACATTTATGTTTTAATTATGCAATTTATGTTTTATCTATGAAAAATTTTATTTACAAATTATGATGTATAGTGATTAATATAATTTTAATTAATTGAAAGTAGCCACAGCATCTTTGATAATTAAAATTATATATTAAGTTAAAATTCTTTATGGATCACATAAGGATTAACATAAGTAGTGATTAATTATACTCAATATAATAAAATTTATCTCATAAGAAATTTTATTATATTTATATAATTAATTAGGATAAAATATCAAACTATTTTCATAATTTACCCACAAGAATTATGTATTGGAATATAGTTTGGTAGTTTTATCATATTTTGGATAGAAAATCAAATAATTTTATGCATGTTTTTACATTATTTTTATTTTGTACCCATATAGCAAATTTGACATTTCTATCAAATAGATAATTTGGATCTATTTAAATGCATTGTTCCAAGATAAGGTCGGATCAAACTTAGGTCAAAACCAAATAAAGTTCGATATGGAGAATTTCTCTAAGGTCGGGTTGGATTGCTCTAAGATGAATCAAGTTCAATATGGAGTGATGCTGCATGATCAGGTTAGATCAAACATTAATCAAGTCCAATTTTGAGTGTTGCTCCAAGATTAGGTAGGCTCGATGAAATAGTAAAATTTCATAAAAATAACATAGTGTGATGAATAGTAAAAGTGAACAGTCAAAATGAACAGTAAAAATGAACAGTAAAACGAATAGTAAACATGAACAGTAATATTTTCGGAAGGCTAAATCCTTTTATGACAACTTAGGATTTATTGATAGCAAAGCTAAGCTTACAAGGTACGTTGCTTGAAAACTCACATAAAACCAAACTGAAATCTTACTATTTTTACATAAAAGCTGGTAATAGATTTTTACATGAAACTGGTTGCTGGGAGTTTGTTACAGTCTTTCTCGGATCTGTCTGAGGTCGAAATACTGGTTTTCATGTTCTTCTATGGCCATGATAGTCCAGGTAGCATTGTCTATGATCCTTTGGAGGAGTGGTAGTAGGTCTGGATTTGTTTTGAGTAGGGAGTTTATAAGCTTTAGGGTTTTCTAGCAATCTTCAAGGAGTTTTTTCATGAAGGGTTCATGGTGGTGATTTCTTACTTTTGGTTACATGCTGCGATGGAATAGTCTGAGGTCAAACTGTTTGTAGAATTCTTCTGCTTGGCTTATGATGGTCTGAGTAGTAAGATGGTCTATTTGGTGGACTATTTGTTCGGAGTGGTACTGGAGGGTTTTAATGACAAGGCTGATAAACTCTTGGTAGATAAGCTCAAGTTCAGGGTCTGAGGTTTTCTGAGAGTTTATGTAGGTTATCATGTCTAGAAGTTCATGGGTAAGGCTGGTAAAGGTAAGAAGGTCTTCGGAGATGATGGGAGACATGAGGTTATGGAGGTAGTAAGGCTGAGGATGGGTATTGGCTCTGAGGATTGAGTGGAGTGTAGGGTATTGAGTGGAGCATGGTTAGGATGAAGGCTAGTGGAGTTTTCAAAGTGGATGGAATGGGTAATGGAGGCGGATCGAGGACCTACCGAATGAGGAGGAGGTTCCCTCCTTTTATAGCTGAGGGAAGGCTATTTGGTCCATTGTTGGGGAGCAATGCGGTCAATAAGAAGGACGATGATTTGATGGCACGAGGCTGGGAAAGACAACGGGTACAATTATTGGTGGAGTAGGATCATGGAGGTACAATGATTTAAGGTGGAGCTGGGAGACAGGAAGGATGATGATTGATGGCACGAGGCTGGGAAGGACAATGGGTACAATTATTGGTGGAGTGGGACCATGGAGGTACAATGATTCAAGGTGGAGCTGGGAGACAGGAAGGATGATGATTTGATGGCACGAGCTGGGAAGGACAATGGGTACAATTATTGGTGGAGTGGGACCATGGAGGTACAATGATTTAAGGTGGAGCTGAGATTCGCACCAAAAAGGTATAGTGGTTCAGGACATTTGGCGAGCACTGCAGCACATGTTCGGCTGCATTTGTGACCTTTTTCAGGACAGTGCTCTCAATGGAAAAAAGTCTGACTGGGTTACTGGAGCTTCACATGTCGATTGTTGAAGATTATTGTTGAGCCGGAGATGCTGTTTTGATTGCTGAGCCGGAGATGCTGTTTGTCTGGTAATTTGTTGCTGGACTTGGGTTGCCATTGGAATCGGCAGGTTGGACTGAATGAACTGGGCTATGCTTGGACAAAGCCTATCTGGAAGGCCTTGTTATCTTCCTTATGATGATTATATGATGTTATAATCTTCATAGGGGTCTTGTGCGAACTGCATTGTTGTTGTTGGATCTGGCTGTGATGATCCAATGTCTTCTTCGTCGTCTGAGTCTCCAAGTTGGGATAGTTCTTCCAATAGTTTTTCTTCAATTCTTTTTTGTTGGGAGGCTTACCTGTTGTTGGAGAGACTGAGCTTTTTCTGGCTTTGGAAATTGTTGAGGATGTTGTAAGTAATAAGCCATAGCTTGATATTGCTTATTAGTAGTCTTTCTCCTGACTGGAAGTTTTTCCACCATTTGATTCTGAATCTGCGCTCCAGGATGGGTGGATATTGATGGTCTAGAGTCTTGCTGATTGTAAAATCCCATCCTAAGATCCATGGAACCTGGAATTCAACTGAGAACATGATGGATTTGTTTCCATAAGTGGTTGTGCTGAGGTTGTCTTGGAAATAGTCCCATGAGTGTTGTATTTCTTCTGGTAATATGTCTTTAGTCAATCCAAAGTAGATCCACCAGTTGTGGACCCAATTTGGGATTCTCTTGTTGAACTTTTGGCTGAAGTTAAAAAACCAACTGTGATTTGTGGGTTTAAGGTAGAAGGCTTTGAACCAGGCTTCTTGGTAATCAAAATAGTTGTATTGTGAGGGTGAATATATTTGGAGAATGTTTTGGACTGATAAGGATTTCCCCATTCTTCTTTGGTGATGAACTTTAGGATTTTGCATTTCGAATAAGCTATTGCTTCTGAATTGGGTTCTGGAGTATGGGTTATTTCTGCAGAATCTGAGTCTACCAAAATGAACTCATAGTACTCTTGGGATTTCAAGGGTATTTTGTATCCGGTAGGTAAATGATATTGGATTATTTTGCCATTTACCGAAGGGAATATTCTGGATAGTCTGGGAATCAGTTGGTCACTCAGTTCATCTTTTTCTAACAATTTTACTGTCAAGGAGCAATTTTTTGAGATGTACGGGTTAACCGGAGGTTGTCTGGATGGACTAGGTCTGGCCACACCAGGACTTGGTGGACTAGGCTTGGTTTGATTTGGGCTAGGAGGTGACCATTTTAGCTTGGTTTGATTTGGGCTAGGAGGTGACCATTTCTGAGTGGCCTGGGAGTAACTTTGGGAAGATGAGGCAAGGACTGAATACTGATTTTTAATAGGAGTAATAGTTTTAAGGGGTACCAGGGTCATGGCTTGGGTACCAGGGTCATGGGCTTGGCGTAGGAGGCTTTGGATTTGGGCTTTTCTGACATTTTGTTCCTGTAAGGAATTCTCTGGTTAGAAAGTCTGGTAGGCTATTTTCTGTCCCTTTTATAAATTCTATTTCGAAATCAAATACCGATAAAATAGCTTGCCATCTTGCAAAAATTTGTTTGGAAACGATATTTTCAACATCTTTTTCTAAAATATCTTTTGCTGATTTGCAATCAATTCTGAGAAGAAATTTTTAAAATATAAATCTTCTTGAAATTTTGAATGCATGATACAATTGATAAAACCTCCTTTTTTATTGTGCTATAATTTATTTGTGCATTAGTCCAGATTCCTGAATGATATCTGACTAAGGTTTCCTTATTACTAATTTTTTGTTTAAGGATTCCTCCGAATCCTATGTCTGAGGCATCTGTTTCTACAATGACTAATGCTGCCGGATTTAGTAGGTTTAGGCAGGGAAGTTTTTTGACTAATGTTTTACTTTTCTGACAACCTGGGTTTGTTCTCTGCCCATTTTGTTTTCTTTTTTCTAAGTTGAGCATATAAAGGTTCTAGGGTGATTCTTAGGTTTGGGACAAAGTCTGCTACATAGTTAAGGCATCCTAGAATCTTTGTAATTGGGTTTTTTCTCTAATTTCGTCTGAAATTTGTCTGCAAATTCTACAGATCTCTCAATGGGTTTGATAGTGCCATGATATATATAGTGTCCTAAGAATCTTATTTTGGTTTGAAAGATTTTAATCTTAGGGGCTGAAATTACTAGTCCATTTTGTTTTGCTAGATTATGAAGCTGTCTAATGTGTTTGACATGTTGTCTTAAGTCTTTCGAGAAGATTAATACATCATCATGTAAACTATTATGAAGTGTGATTCTGAGTTAAATATTGTATTCATCATGTTTTGGAATTCACTTGGGGCGTTTTTAAGTCCAAACGGCATTACATTCCACTCATAATGCCCAAAGGGTACTGTAAAGCTTTTGTACCTATCTGTTTCCCTTATCTGTACTTGCCAAAATCCTGATTTCATGTCAAACTTAGAGAATACTTTTGCTTTGTAAAGTCTAGATAAAAGATCTTTTTTGTTAGGTATAGGATACCTAATCCATTCTAAGACCTTATTTAGAGGTTTATAATTGATGACTAATCTGGGAGTTCCTCTTTCTAATTCCGAGGCCTTTTGAACATAAAAGGCTGAGCATGACCATGGAGATTTACTTGGCCTTATAAGCTTTTTGTCCAAGAGATCTGATATTTCTTTTTTATAATACTCTAATAATTCTGCATTCATCTGAATAGGTCTAGATTTAGTTGGAATATCTATTTCCTTAAAATTTTTAATGTAAGGTAGACTGACCTGATGTTTTTGTCTATCCCAAAAGGCTGTAGGATTTTGACTGCATAATTCTTTTTCTAATTTTCGTTGAATTTCTTCTATTTTGTTTTTCCAAAGATCTTCTTGTAATTGTTTTTCTATTTTAGTTATTTTGATTTCTTCTTTAAGATCTAATAGTTGTTGCTCCTTATATTTTAAGGTCTGTATCTTTTGAATACTGAGGTCTTTTAACAAATTGATTTCTTTGGTTTTTGTAGGGTTTACAAATTTGAAAGTAATCTCTCTATCTTCAGAAACATAGGTTGATATTCCTCCTTCATCAATTCTCATAGAATAAAGAAGGGTTAGGAATGGTGTTCCAAGGACAATGGTTTGAATGTCTTTGGCTATCATGAATGTTGTCTTGAAACAAATATCATCTTGGCAAATATTTACGTCTGATATTTTATATTTGACCTTGAGGCTCTCATTATTAGTTGTATACAGATTCTCAGTAGTTTCGTCATAGTATTTTTTCGAAAATGATCCTTTTGGTATACAGTTCATGTCTGCTCTGAAATTAACTAAGGCATATACCTCTCTAGTTTCTTCTCTTACTACTAGTCTAACTCTGGCGTTCCATCTCTGAACTTTTATGGCTGTGATTTTATTTAGATAACTGTCTTGTTCACTTTCTTCTTCTTCTTGAAGAATTTCTTTCTTTGGGTCTTTTAGCTCTTCTATTTCTGTTCTTAATTTCTTAATTTCTATTTTGATTTATTTAACTTCTGTTTGAAGTTGATGAATTGGGTCTGTTTTAAGTTTTTCTTCTTGCTCCTTTTGTTTAATTATTTCTGATAAGCTTAAAACTTCCTTTTTAGCTTTAGGTTGTAGTTCTTTTTTAAGTTCATCTATGTAATTTTTCCTTATTTCCGGATCATCAGTCCTTTCTATTAAGTCTATGAGTAGATCGCTTCTTTTGCTGTTGATCATATTAATTTTAAGATTTTCAGTACAACCGCATAAGGCTACTTCATCTATGTTTTTTGAGGAAGTTTCTTCTTCATCGAAGAACTTTCTTCTTCATTTTCTTCTATTAGGTTGATCTTCTCATATTCTGAACTATCCTCTAGGTCTGAAGGGTAGCTTTCTTCACTTTCCGATAACATTAATTCTAGTATTTTTTCCTTTTGGTTTTCTGGGATATCCATTCCTTGGATTTGGATATTTTATATTTTTTACAATTCTTGCTAAAGTGGCCCCTTTTTCCACATCTATAGCAGGTTGCTGTTTTTCTTCGATTGGTACTATCCCTTTTCCTAGGAGTTTCCTTGAATTTTTGGTCTCTGAATTTCCACTTTTCCTTGCTAGGAAAATTCTTTCGCTTATTTGATCTATTTCTAGGGTATGTTGGATTTTCTATCTTTCTTTTATCTTTCCTCTTTTTCTTAGAAGGGGGTACTAATACTTCATATCCGTATTGTTTACAAAATCCTCCTAATTCTTTTTTGTTGTAATTTCGTTTCTTTTTAACTTAGATTGGAGTTTCATTTCGGTGCACATTTTTAGTGCTGTTGTATTAATTGTTTCAACGATATTTCCATAGTGACATGGTCCCAGTTAATTTCACCTTGGTGTTTTTCTGCTAAGGCTTCACTAACCTTTTCTGAGAATAGGTTTGGTAACCTGATATGAATTTTTCTTTCCAAAAGGGAGAACTGCAATCTTCCCTCTCAAGACTCGACATAGGAAAACATCCCTATACCATCTGAAATCTTGCATTTTAGGACATATAAGTTTCATTAAAAGCATTCGGTTGTTTTCTTGTTTTACGTCTTTTGTTCCTATGAATTGTCTGTATATTGCATGGAGTAGAGTGTCTACCCCATTGGGTTCTTTCGAGGTTTCAGTAGACTCTGATTTGACTACAATTTTAGTGCTATTTATTATGAAGTCTCTTTCTTCATGCTTTAAATATCTATTCCACCATCCTTCTAATTGTCCGGTAAATCCTTGGACTAGAATTCTAAGGGTATCTTTCTCGGATGTATTTGAGGCTCTTAGGGCTCCCGCAGCCATATTCATTTCTCTTAAAAGATTCCAGATTTCTCTTTCTGACATCCATCTAAGTTCCATTCATAAACAACTCCGCTAGTATAGGCCTCTCTTCTAAAAGTTTTCCTTCTTCAAATTGGATATATGGGGGAGTTGGTCTAGGATAATAATCCTTCTATGTTTTATAATATGTTTGTCCTTCATCTTTCAACTTATTTATTCGATTTTTAGATTCTTGTGATGATATCATATTCAGTCTAATTCCTTTTAGTTTATCTATTATCAGGTCTTCTTTGGTTTTAAACCCTTTTTCCCAGCTGTTATCTGTCTGGAAAAGAGGCTTTTGTATTTTTATAATTTGATCTACTTTTGGATTCTGGACTTTTTGTTCAAGAGTCTTTTCTATCTTATTCAGTTGTCCCGATATTGTATGTAGGGCTTGATTGCTATTTTTTGTTGTGCTATCTTTCTAATCTCATTACTGGTTGCTGGGTGACTGTCATTTTCTGGTTTGATGGCTTTAAATGGAGAGGCTATAATATTTGATTTCTATAATTAATCTGACATTTATCTAAAGGGATGTGTTCTGAGTTTATTTCCTTATTTTCTGTGGTTTTCCAAATTACTCCTAAAGACTTAAAAGGGTATTTGCTTGTAATTTTTATTTTTACATTCTTCTTCAAGCCAAGTGAAATAAGGGATTTCCAATTCTAGGGTATTCATAAAAACTATAGTATTCTTGTTTTAATTCTTCTCTTTCTTTTGGGCTGGTTGCTTTCCACAGCCAGTCAACCTTTTTCTTGTTATGCTTTGCTTTAAAGTCTTTTCTGATGCTTTCTTTATTAATCTCAAATTTTCTCTTTATCATGTTTAGTTGGTTTGGTATATCTTCTCTCATCTGAGAATAGGTGGAAGAATAATTTGCTTCTTCATAAAATAGACTCAGGACATTTGATTCTAGATCAACCCCTTTAAGTTTTAAGTTTCTTAGGCTGGTTTCTCCTGCTTTTGAACCGGGATTTCTCATGCTATAGGATCTTCTAAAATTATATTTAACTGTTCCTTTATCATCTTGGGTTATTTCATTTATTATTCTATTTTCTCTGACTGACCTTCTAGGAGGCTGGGTTTTTCTAAAGTCCAATTGTTTCAATTCTTACCCTTTTCCATTCATTCATTTGTGGTACTACCGACTGATGTCTCTCATCTGTTGCTAAAAAAGGGTTTTTCCCATAGGTGATTTTCTTATTCCTTTAGCATTGACTCGGGTTTTCATCATCTTATAACTTATTCTGTAGACAAGAAACCTATATTAATAAAGTTTTAGAGAGATTTCAGATGAAAGATTGTTCACCAAGTATTGCTCCTATTGTGAAGGATGATCGGTTCAATTTGAACCAATGTTCAAAGAATGAGCTTGAAAAAGAATCTATGAAGAATATTTCATATGCTTCTGCAGTTGGAAGCCTTATGTATGCCCAAGTCTGTACAAGACCTGACATTGCATATGATGTTGGGATATTAGGGCAATATCAGAATAACCCAAGTATAGACCACTAGAGAGCTGCAAAGAAAGTCATGCGATACCTTCAAGGAACTAAAGATTATATGCTTATGTATAGACAGATGAATAATCTAGATGTGATCGGCTATTCAGATGCAAACTTTGCTAGTTGTATTGATTCTCGCAAATAAACATATGAGTACATTTTTATTATGATCGATGGAGTTATTTCATGAAAAAGTGTCAAACAGATTTTGACAGCCACTTCTACGATAGAAGCCGTGTTTTGATATCTTGTTTTGAGGCTACTTCACATGGTGTATGGCTTAAGAGTTCATTTTTGGGCTTAGAGTTATGGATTCTATTTCTAGGCCATTAAAGATTTTTTTGCTATTTTTATGGCTAAGAATAATAAAAGTGGAAGTCGAAGCAAACATATCGACATTAAGTACTTAGCTATTCGAGAACGTGTCAAATAAAAGAAAGTGGTCATTGAGCACATTAGCACTGAGTTGATGATTGCTGATCTTTTGACTAAGGGCATGCCACTAATGAAATTCAAGGATTATGTAGAAAGAATGGGACTTGGTTCTAATTGTATATATACATTCAGTTTATTAATGAAACTCTTATATATACAGATGTTTTCTCATATTTATAAGCACCGTTTTATTTGTTTGAGAAAATATATTTCATATTTGGACCAAGAATAAACATAGGGTTTATTCATTAAGTTGTTATCATATAAGAAACTTGGGAAGTGAAATACATCGTAATACATAGTTGATATTACTCGCATTTAGAGGACTTATCTCTATGATTCATGTGTTTCATTTCTCAATGAAGTTGTAGATTAATGTATGCACCAAGTGGAAGAAGTAACCATTTGTTGCATGACCATTATCTTTTGCAACTTCTATGACCATTTATCTTTTGTAACTTATGTGACTATTCATCTTTTGCAACTTCTATGACCAACTTCTATGATCATGTGTAATGACAATTTAGTTACCAATGGCCATACAATAGTTATGGTGAGGATAGGTAAATGAAAAGTCATTGTTGATAGAGCAATGGCTATATAAAGCTTTCATTTTTTGTTTGGTCCATACACTACTCTTCACAAATATACGCCATCAGAATTGAAGAGACAAGCGTGAGAAACTGATTAAAAATAATTAAGTAAAGGTAAACAATTAAAGGCAAACAATGGCCGGAGGTATGTGATTCTAACCTGCTTCTATGATTTAAGTTTCTATTAGAAACATAGTTAAGTTTTTACATAATTATAATATAAAATATATATAATTTTTAGCATCACTGATTGGAATTGATCTTACCGTCAATCTCATTTTAGCCATCAAAACTCATAAACCCACCCGTAATATTAAATAAATAAATAAATAATATACTAGAGGTAACTCCCAATGCTCCACTAGCATACCATCATTAAATTGTAGATCTCTTTATTCTTACGATTTTTCAGTAGTTCAAAAAATATTATTGCTATATTATAATAGTCGAGATGAGCAAAATTTTAATTAATCATAACTGATATAATCTAGACATTTCAGCTTAACTTTTTTTAGTAATTTAGTTTGATTCAATTTTTTTATAAAAAATAGTTTCTCATTTTGATATTTTTTTTTCAAAATTAAATCTAAAAAAGTCTACTCGAACTGGTTTCTTTATATACCTTTCAAGTTTTTAATAATAAATTAAATTTAGATAGCTTGATTAGTTGAATTCTGGATTCAAAGGCTAAAAAAAGTAATTCTTTAACCCAATTAATCTTCCTCCTTTCAAATCTTTGAGTTTAAATCTCAAACAACAAAATTCATAATGCATTATTTCTTTCAATTTTAAAATTTTAAGCTTTAAGCCCAAAATAAAAATTTATAACTAAAAAAACCAATCAAACCAAATTGGCACAATATAGTTCGCTTAATTTATTTTTTTTACAAAATTGATAAAATTAAATTATAATTTTTTTTTACATAATTTAATTGGTTTAATATAATTTCGGATTAAACCGGCTGAATGCTTCTGAACGGCAGATCTTTTTTTTTTTATTATTACAGGCGGGCGATCACACCACTCTGAGGTGAGTCAAGCCCGAATATAGAAGTATATAATTTGTTGCAAAATGACAGGACATGGATCGCCATTATGCCATTCCCACTGACCTGAATGGCGGGCTACATCCGAGGTGACCCAATCGGCTGCAGCATTGACTTCCCTATAAACATGACAGATTACCGAAGCACATGTAGATTGGAGAGCAGCCCATATATCCCTGATCAGGGGGTTTTGTAGAAACAACAATCAGCATCCCGTCTGATCCAGCGGATAACCGTAAGAGAATCTCCCTCAATAACCACCCGGCTAGATCGCAAGGTACGGACCACATGAGTGATGCCAGTCCACGCAGCTTGCAACTCAGCCATAGGAACTGAGATGTCAAGGGAGCTATGACCTCCAGCCGCAAGCAACTCGCCCTTCGGCCCCTGATAATAAACCCCGATCCAGCGATACAACCCGAAATAGAATCATCAAAATTCACTTTGACATAACCCGGGGGTGGGGGCTCCCAAGATATAAAGACCGTAGAACGGTGCGCTGCCGAAGCAGTAGGAGAATCCCAGAGGTCGAGTCTGTCAGCGTGAATGCCTGAGTCGACGCGGAGATAGTCCATGGTAAGGAAGCCAGTGCAGATAACAGTCTCAGATGAGGCCACCTTCTCTTCAAAGATAAACTGGTTCCTGATAATCCAAATATGATAAGCCAGATAAGCTGAGAAAACACCATGAGAATGGTTACCATGCTGAACATCCAAGACGGATGGCGCGCAATAAAGACAATCGGGTAGGACCCTCTCCAGGCATCCATGGAGTATAAGAGAGCTGCTGCCAAATCCTAACTGCCCTAGAACACTGCCCTAGAACATGTAATAATTGCGTGCTCACCCGTCTCATCCTGAGAATCACATATCGGATAGAGCGGTCAACCAGAAGAGAGTAAGTAGGGAGGCGATCCGTACCTTACTATCTATACTCTTGCCATTTTGTTTATCCTTTTTAGGCTGCCATCGTGGTTCATTTTATGAATAATAATAATAACGAAGGCTCCACGCACACGAATGAAGGTGAGACGGCGTGTACTTTTTCTAACTTTATTTATTCTTCTTTTAATGGAAATTAGATTATTGACTTTCCTATAGATTCAATGAAATTTCTCATTAATTTAACTATAAGTTGAGATGTGGCTAAAACTATTGCCATCATCGCTGGCCAATACATCACCATATACATATACATAAAAGAAAAATGTGAGCTGTAGCTGTTCTAACTTCGAAGTATTGGATTATTTATCCAAAAAAAAATATATATATATTTTATATTTTTATTTGAAAAATATTGGTAGAAGTAAAGTTTTTTTTATATGTCATCTGTCCAAAATTCATGTAAAATAAAAATTTCAAAAAAAAATATTGAATTAATATATTATATATTTTTATTTGATAAATATTGTCAAAGTTCTGCTTTTTTGTAATATAAGGAGTTGGAAGAAGGTATCGGAAGGAAGCAGATGGTGGGATGAAAAGCTTTAAATTATATGCCATTTGCGCCAAATTCATGTAAAATAAATTTTCATTTAATTCATATTTAGTTATACTTGACAGGTGGCACCAATCTTCAAATTCTGCATCAATTTTATTAAAAGTCTGTGTAAAATAAAATGTTCATTTAATCCATGTTTAATTATACCTAACGCGTAGCCCAACCGTATTTATCCAATTTATTATTTCCTTTGGAAGGGTAACTCAGTGAGTAAACAGCCTCTTAGGACAGCTAATCCGGTGATTGGCCTTCTTAAACGCATATAAAAAAGAAAAGGCCTTTTTCTTTTCACTTACTGGCATACATTAGTTCAGAACCCTGACGCATCAATGAACAGTTATAAAATTATTGGCAACATCCTCTTAGGCTTGGGCAATGATGATTTTATCTAAGGATCCAGTTGATCAGGTAAAAACAGGTGCATCCATACATATCAAGTGTGTTTGCAACGAAACCCAAATCCCACAAAATAGCATATCCACACACCATTTTTTATGGGGTTTAATAGGATACTCCTCTGCCATTTCTAAGTCATTTGGCTGCTTCTTAAAGTAAATTTATTTTTACCAGATGGATCCCAGTTAACTAATCAGTTTTTAAAATTTTGGATGAATGTTCGATGGTATTACATGCTATTCCTTTTTAAGTGCTCCTTGAAACCCCAAGCCGTAATTTCGCCTCCCTTTTTCCTTGCCTCAAAGAAACTCAAACCTAAGTTCTTTTCAGATGGATTTATGTTGGGCCTGGTGTGGTGCTATAAGGCTCAGGAGATTAATTTGTATTGAGCTGGGTTTGAGTCCAATGGTTGAGATTAAATCAAATCATGGGTATACACGGGCTTGGGGATTAGTTTAATCTCAGTGGGTTAGTCATATGAGTTTTTGTTGAGTCTAGGTTTGGCCCACTTTGTGGATGTATTTAAACTCTAGTTATAAGATTTGATGAAATAGAGAAGATATTCTCATCCTATTACTTCTTCCTCCTCTTTCTCTCTACCCTTTTTCTTTTGTGAAGATGGGATTAATCTTGCTAAAGAAGTAATATGAACTTTCATCCTTTATTACCAATGATATATTTGTTCTTGAACCCTTTGATCATTTTTTTTTATTCTTTTTAGATTTTAGATCCTTGATTTTAGATATTTTCCAGCTCTCCCAAGCCACCCAAGCCCGTTGACCTTTTGACTTTCTCCCTGGGTCAACTTTCTCCCTGGCTTTGGAATCCCCTCCCTCTTGCTTCCCTTCACGTCACCAGACCTTCTCTTCCACCTGGGAGCGGTTCCTGAGAGCAGAAGTCCTTTGGACGTTCTCACGAAGGATTCCACCCCTTTCCGCTATATCACATCACAAGCAGATGGGCTGGGCTTTCATTCAAAGTTATCAATTTCATTTTGTTTTGACCATTTTGATTAAGACGTTTTATTTCGATAGCTTATCCGAAAAGATAAATTTTATATTTTATTTTAAAAAAATTTTCGACCGTTTCGATGCATTTTGTTATATTTTGGCCATTTTCGATCGTTTCGATATGTTTCGTTTTGGTAAAATATATTTTGAAGACCAATTTATGAATCATTAAACCTTTCATAACTATATATATATATATATATATATATATATATATATATATATATATATATATATATATATATATATATATAATATCAAAAAATATCCTAATTACCCTATTCTCATTTTAAAAAATATATATAATAACAAAAAAAATTTCTAGTTACCCTATCTCCACGATCGCATCTCTTAAAAAACTCAAACTCTTTATTTTATATTGTTATTATATTTATGAAGAATATAAATTATGAATAATTTTCATTATATATATATTTCAAATTCTTAAAAACTTAACTCTTTATTTTTTGTTGTATTATTATTATTTATAAAAATATGAATTATAAATAAATTTATTATATATATATATATATATATTCCGAAACCAATACCGAAATATTCGTTTCATAAGCTAAACCGAAACATAATCCGAAATGAAATTGACAACCTTGCTCCCATCACATGAACAAATCGTCATGTCCTCTTTCCATAAGCACAAACTTTCAAGATTTTGCTCCGTTCAAGATCTGGCTCCATGCTTCTACTGCAACTTCATGCACGAGACAGAGATTTCTCAAAGCCTCACGAAATAGTTGGATTCCACCGCGGCTTCATTCTCCTGCTTTTTGCTCCGTTCAGATCTGGCTCCATGCTTCTACTGCAACTTCATGCACGAGACAGAGATTTCTCAAAGCCTCACGAAATAGTTGGATTCCACCGCGGCTTCATTCTCCTGCTCGTCCGCTCTCACGTCTGTATCCCACGGAAGTCTAGTCTTGAACCTTTCCACTCACTAAGCTAGATCTTCACAAGAGGATGAAGGGTAGAGAGAAGAAGAAGGAATAGAGAATAGATTCTTTTCTCCCAACTTTAATCTTTCTCTCTCGTCACTTATCTTCCCCCCCCCCCCCCCCCCCCCTGCTCGTGCAAAGATTCGAAGTAGATCCAGAGAGGGGGGGAGCGATTCCATCGCACTCACCGAATTCTTTTCTCTGGTGGTGGGTTCTATGGAAGATGGGATGTGATCCTAGGCGGCGTCTTCCGAATCCTCAGCTTTGTGAACTCCAATTCCCAGCGGAAGTCTGAGCGGCTGGACACGAAGAGAAGCTCCCAAGGAGAATGCACGGAGGTTTTCCGTGCATTGGGATCCAGGGCTATGTGATGTTTTGAACCCAAGATCAAGGGGTTAAAGGACAAACGCTTTATCGCTGTATCAATTTGATTATTGGCAATAAAGGATAAAAGTTCAGGGTATTCTTCAGCGAGGTTGATTCCATTGCCGTTTATCGAGGACTAAACCCTAACAATTAGTATCAGAGCCTGGTTTATGAATAATAAGAAGTTGTTTGGGATCTTCAAGGGTTGAAACAATTTCAACAAGGTCCATCAAGGTACTTCTTAATTTTCTAAAATTTATTTTTGTGCTATTTTTTGTTTTGGTTGAAATATCACCATAGGTAGTAGCATAAAAATAGATTTTGAAAAGTTTGATGGGAAGGGAATTTTCTCAATGTGGAAAGTCTGGATAGAGGACCTTCTTTAGAGGAAAGGCCAGATGGAATGACATATAAGCAGTGGATGTCGTTGGAAAGAAGACATGTTCAATGATCAGGGGATGTCTGGCAAATTCAGTCCTTTATTCAGTGCTGGAGGAGAAGACCCCGAAGGGATTTCGATCGAAGTTGCAAGCCCTCTATATGGGGAAGAATATGTGCAACAAGTTGATGTTGAAGAAGCGCCTCTACAGTCTTCGGATGTCAGAAGGTAAAGATGTGCTGGGCCACATCCAGGTGTTCGACCAGGTGAGCAATGAATTGTTGAATATTGGGGTCAAGATGGAGGAGGAAGATAAGGCACTTTTGCTATTATGTTCGCTGCCCACATCACATGACTCATTGGTCACGCTGCTCTACAGGAAGGAGAATTCTATGAAGATATTGTCTCGGTACTTCGGACGAATGAGCAGAGGGAGAGGATGACCAAGAAAGTTGTTTCCTAGGAGGGTCTATGAGTTGGAGAAAGTTTAGGCAGAGACAGAGGCAGGGACAGGAGCAGGCTTAGGGATGGTTATAGTCTAGAAAGGCTAAGTGCTACAAGTGTGGTGAGGTAGGATATTTTAAAAGGGATTATCCTAAGTGAAAAAAGGAAGAAAAGGGAGGATCTGAGTCTGTGAGTACAGTTGCAGGTCAGAAGGTGGAGGATGATCTCTTGGTGGTATCAGATGGTCATAGGCATAGTACAGAAATGTAGACCTTGATTCAGCTTGTTCTCATCATTACACTCCCAACCAGTTGTGGTTCAATACTTATACAGAGGTTGATGAGGGGTGTGTGACTCTTGGAGATGATCACCCTTGCAAGGTGGCAGGGATTGCACAGTGAGGGTGAGGATGTTCGATGGCATGATACACATTCTTACTAACGTGAAGCATGTCCCATAACTCAAAAAAAAACTGGTGTCACTGGGGTACCTGGAACAGATAGGATACAGCTTCAGCAGTCATGCAAGGAGTGGAGTTCTGAACATCTCCAATGGAGCTATGATGGTAATGAGAGGGAGAAGGTTGGAGAACAACCTATACAGGTTGGAGTGCTCTGTGGTGATAGAAAATCTGAGGCAGCAGCTGTGGAACAGGATCCTCAGAATGCGTACAGGATGTGGCATTACCACCTAGGCCACATGGGAGACAGGGGGATGAAAAACTGAGCAAGAGAGGACTACTTCGGACCTGAGTGGTGGAGTTATGAAAATCTGCGAGCCATGTCAGATGGAGAAGCAGATGAGTGTGCAGTTCTTGATCACATAGCTAGGAGTGCAGAACCCCTAGAATTAGTACACATAGATGTTTGGGACCAACCCTGGTTTCTGTAAGGAATGGGGCCAGGTACTTCTTTACCTTGATAGATGATTTTCAGAAAAGCAGTGGATCTACTTCATGAAGGAGAAACCAGAGGTCTTTACCAAGTTCAAAATCTGGAAGGCTGAGGTGGAGAGAGAGTAGGGAAGGAGTGTGAAGTGTCTGAGGTTAAATAGTGGCGAAGTTTCAGAGATTTTGTGAGGAGTGGGGCATCAAAAGGTACTTTTCGATGATGGAAACTTCTCAATAGAAAGGGATGGCTGAGAGGATGAATAGAACGCTGTTGGAAAAAGCAAGGTTCTTGAGGCTACAGGCAAGGCTTTCAAAGATGTTATGGGTTGACGCAGTAGATGTAGCGAGCTACTTGATCAATCGGTCACCGCACACCAGGTTGGATGGAGGCATTCCAGAGAAGATATGGTCTGGAGGAAAGATAAGCTTGAACCATCTGATGGTGTTTGGATGTATGACATATGTGCATGTTGGTGTTAGGGAGCAGAGTAAGTTGGATGCCAGTTTAAGAAGATGGTGTTCCTGGGCTACCCGCATGGAATCAAGGGGTATCGGCTGTGGGACCCCTTGGAGAAGAAGGTTATCATCAGCAGGGATGTGACCTTCGATAAAAGCTCAATTCTCTAGAATAGAGATGGTACAGATGCACAGCAAGGACTACAGAAGGTGGAACACGATAACACTAGTCGGATGACCTCCTATACAGTCGTGCCATTTGCTAGTGGACCAGGAGGATTTGAGATTCAGATGGAGAGGACTGATAGAAGGGTCAAAAGCTAGGAAGTTCAGCAGGATGCAGCTGAGCAGAGGACTCAGGAGGATGCAGCTGGGCAGGGGACTGATACTAGGATCACACTGCATAGGTCCAGGAGAAACGTGCGACCACCAGTTCGATACGGCTTCGAGGATTCGGTGTTATATGCCTTAGTGACATCGAATGGAGACCCTTACACCTATGAGGAAGCTGTGGAGAGTCAGAACAGCCAGAATAGAGATAGATGGGTCCAGACTATAGTAGGAGATGCATGCTATGGCAGAGAAGATGCAGTCTCTCCATAGGACTGGCACATGGTAGGAGGTCCAGCCACAAGGAAAGAAACTCATTGATTGCAAATGGGTTTATCAGCGCAAGAAAGGGCATTTAGAGTAAGGAGGTATCAGGTACAAGGCAGGACTAGTAGCCAAAGGATACTTTCGGAAGGAAGGCTTTGACTACAGAGAGCTGATGAAAGAAGGTGGAGTGGAGCTGATAAAGGTACACACCAAGAAGAATCTAGCAATGCACTGACCAAGGTTCTTTTACGAGATAGCTTTCATAGGGATTGTAGCTGATGGACACGCCGGACATGCTGAGGCCTTGAAAGCACCAAGATGGAGATTGTTGGGCCTGGTGTGGTGCTATCAAAGCCCAGGGGGGCTAACTTGTATTGGGCTAGGTTTGAGTCCAAGGGTTGAGATTAAATCAAGTCATGGGTGTACACGGGCTTGGTGATTGGTTTAATCTCATTGGGTTAGTCCATGAGAGTTTTTGTTGAGTCTGGGCCTGGCCCTTTATGGATGTATTAAACTCTAGTTCTAGAGTTTGAAGGAATAGAAAATATATTCTTTTTTCCAACTCTAATCTTTCTCTTATCACCTATCTTCTCCCCCCTCCTGCTCGTGCGAAGATTCGGTGTTCTTCGCGTTAAGATCTAAAGTAGATCCAGAGAGGGAGGGAGGGATTCCATCGCACTCACCGAAATCTTTTCTCTGGTGGTGGGTTATGTGGGAGACGGGACGTGATCCCAGGTAGCGTCTTTCGAATCCTCGGCTTTGTTAACTCCAATTCCCAGCGAAAGTCTGAGCGGCTGGACACGAAGAGAAGCTCCCAAGGAGAATGCATGGAGGTCTTTCGTGCATTGGGATCCAGCCATAGTGCCAAGAAGTGTTGACTTCTTGAAAGCAAAGGAGCATTAACTTCAGGAGGAAAAGGCGAAAAGCAGGACTTGGGCTTCGTGAGGAGAACGCATGGGAGGCTGTGTGATGTTTTGAACCCAAGATCAAGGGTTAAAGGATAGACGCTTTATCACTGCATCAATTTGATTATTAATAAAAAATAAAAGTTTAGAGTATTTTTAACGAGATTGATTTCATTGTGTTCATCGAGGACTAAACCCCAACAATTTAGTCCAAAACACAACAAATAAAAGGAAGAGAATAAAAAAGAATTATTATACTTTTAAGATTTATTTTAAATTTTTTTTTAAAAAATACTCTAGTCCTAGCAAGATTTTCATCTACTTATTAAGTAAAGGCTTCGATTGCTTTCTTTTCTTCTTTAGTAGAGAGGAGTATTCAGCAATACCTCGCTTTATATGCATTTTTACAACCATAGCTCATAACAAAATTATCTTCATTTTATTTTAATTATGCGTACTAGCCACATAAATTACTAATTGAACCGATTATGAAGTTACTTAATCTAATGCATTAGAAGTAAATAAAAAAGTTAAAAAAATAAATAAATAAGAAGTACATAGAGTATTGTAGCAACAACCTTCTTTCTATTATTTTTCTTTGATATTAGACTTTATGTTTTACTTTGCTTCATTTTATTTCCTAAAAATATAGGGGAAAAGAAAGGTTTTGCCTTGTTTGGTATGATTTCTGTTGTCTTTCATCAAATTATTGAGTTTCATCTTTGATATGGAAAAAAATTATCACCGTATTAATAAACGTGCCCGATAACTAAGGTCAAATTATTTGGCCAAGCTACTGAACTGAACTTTATGGCTGAGCTACAGAACCGAAACTTTCTGGCCGAGCTACAGAGCCAAACTATCTGACCGAACTATCTCAGTGCCTCGGAAGGGCCGAGCTATATCCGAACCTCGACAGGGCCGAGCTATCTTAGTGCCTCGTTAGGATTGATCTTCATCCTTTCGACGTAAGCACCATTGCTGCTTCAAACCACGCCTAATATCTCAAAGGATGAACCACACAAGAATCATGAAATGAGCCTCCCAAAACAAAATGAGAGCCAAATACAACACTCTGTCTATGATCAACGGGATTTCAAATTCTCGATAAAGCGTCGTCAGCTTCATCAACCGTCGATCCCTGTAATTGTTGGGATTTCAGCCTTATCGAATGCCAACTTTCTAAAACGTGTTCAAAAAATCAGGTAACGGCTCACCTCCTTAGCAACATACAATACCAAGTCCCAGGAAACCTAGGTATGCTCTCAAAGGCAATCTAAGCCAAAAAATAATTTCAGCAAAGGTCATTGCTCCTAAAAAATCATCTTAAGAAGGAAGATCCTTTTGCTTGAGCCTTCTTCTCTCATCTGTTTGCTTATAATCTCACTGACTTGGGCATCGGAGGGTCTTCTGCAGGGACCACCCCCTGTGATTCCTGCATAAGGACTGCCTTGCAGGTCCATTCGGATGGTAGAGCGCTACCCGGATCAAGAAGTGCATCGCCTAAGTCGGAGAACGGATTTTTGCAGCAATAGATTAGCGCTAGAGGACGAGCCTCAAGTCCCTCTGAAAACTTGAAACTAAGAAGACAAGATTTCATACAAGAAGGATAATTCCTCAATGGCCAACCATGAGACAAAGTCACAGATGCTCTTAATCAGGCCACCTCTCAAAGGCTTGATCCCTTCAATAACACGATGCCTTCGCACCGTCACTTATCAAGATTCATCCATCGCCAGCAGCTCCGGTCACACAGGACCAGTTTGCTATGCTGGTCCAACTAGTTTAAGCCCTGCTACAACTGTGCAGAGGCTTCTTGGGGGCCTTCTTCCTACTGCAACCCCTCAGCAACTTCCTGGTGGAACAGTCATCCCAGTCCTATTGGTGCTCCCTCCGCCTAACCCACTAGAAGCCACCGGCCTCCCACGATAGCCCGGCCATAGAGAAGTTAAATTGGCACTGCAAAGGGGAGGAGATAGGAGCCTGCCTAGATCACGTCGGGCTCGCTCCTTACCTCTAGTATCTCTCATGATAATTCAATGCTGCGGCTGCGATCCTCCCGTCCCATTTCTTCAACTGCTCGGAATGATGGGCTGCAGCGATAACTATGCGCATCGAACCTACTGGTGGCGACTGATGCTATTAAAACGACCAAGCGAAGAGGAGAACCAAATTAAAAGGGTCCGGTGTGAGGGGCTCACCTCTTCAGATGAAGACATCAAGGAGATACCATGCCTCGAGGATATGGAACTCGGATCACTTCTGAGCAATAAAGACCTTCAAGGGATACAGTACCCTAAAGATATGGAAATAGATTAAACCCCAAGTATATTACTAGTGAAGTATGCCTGAACCGAGCCATTTTGCTCATTGTAATAAAACTTCACTCTTCGATTCAAATATTCTTATTGAATAATAATTTTCCTTGAGTTGTGGATGAAAGGCAGGTATCGCCTAATCATTGACCTATGGGTCCATTTCTCCATACCTCAGCATGACTGAGCAACATTCTTCGAACCTAGGTAAGGCTAAGTAAAAAAAAATTCTCCATACCTCGGCACAGCCGAGCAACTTTCTCGAACCTCGGTACGGCCAAGCAACATTTCTCCGAACCTCAGCACAGCCGAGCAACTTTTCTTCGTACCTTGATATGGCTGAGCAACTTTCTCTAAACCTCGGCACCACCGAGCAACTTTTCTCGTACCTCGGCATGGCCGAGCAACCTTTCTTGAACCTCGGGCATGGCCGAGCAATCTTTCTCCGAACCTCGGCATGGCCAAGCAACTTTTCTTCGTACCTCAGCATGACCGAGCAACATTTCTCCGAACCTTGGCACGCTGAGCAACATTCTCCGAACCTTGGCAGGGCCAAGTAAAAATTTCTTCATACCTCAGCACAACCGAGCAATATTCTTCGAACCTTGGCAGGGCCAAGTAAAAAAAAAAATTCTCTGTACCTTGGCATGGCCGAGCAACATTTTTCTAACCTTAGCATGGCCAAGTAAAAATTTTCCGAACCTTGGCAGGCCGAGCAACATTCTCCGTACCTTAGTAGGGCCAAGTAAAAATTTTTCGTAACTCGGTACGGCCAAGCAACATTCTTCGAACCTTGGCAGGGCCAAGTAAAAACTTTGCAAATCAAGATTCATTGGCCGCATTCCTTGACCTTCGATTTGGCCAGTTTCGCCTAGCTAGACGCCCTTCATAAATACTCGAAGAGACTCTCCTTGTTCAACGAAAAAAGAAACGATGGAATGATGCCTTGGCATTTATGGGGCCATCATGACGTGCCTCTGTTGGTTCAAATCCTACCAATAAGATTGAGCCATCATGGACTCTACTCCCCATGTCCGAACCTATGCTTCGAATTAGGGAGTAGGGGACATGTGATGTGGGAAAAATTACCGCTGTAACAATAAACATGTCGGATGACTAAGGCCGAACTATCTGGCTGAGCTACAGAAGCAAACTTTCTGGTCGACCTATCTCAGTTCCTCAGAAGGGTCGAGCTATATTCGAACCTCGGCAGGGCCAAGCTACTTAATACCTCACCAGGATCGATCCTCATTCTTTTGACGTAAGCGCCATTGCTGCTTCAAATCATGAATATCTCGGAGGATGAACCACCCTGATCGCAAGAATCGCATAATGAGCCTCCCAAAATGGAAATGGAAGCCAAATACAGTATTTGTCCATGATCGACGGGATTCCAAATTCTCGATAAAGCGCTCGTTTCATCAACCGCCGATCCCCGTAATTATTGGGATTCCAGCCTTATCAGATGCCAACTCCCTAAAACGTGCCAAAAAATTAGGTAACGGCTCACCTTCTTGGCAGCGTACAATACCAAGTCTCAGGACCCCCCAATACGCTCTCAAAGGCAATCTAAGCCCAAAAAACAATTCTAGCAAAGGTCATTGCTCCTAAAAAATCATCTCAAGAAGGAAGATCCTTCTGCTGGAGCCTTCTCTTTTCATCTGTTTTCTCATATCTCCACTGACTTGGACATCAGAGGGTCTTCTGCAGCGATTACCCTCTATGATTTCTGCATGAGGACTGTCTTGCAGGTCCATCCAGATGGGAGAGTGCTACTCGGATCCTGACGTGCATCGCCTCCAAACCGAAGAACAAATTTTTACAGCAATAATCTTAATTTTATTTATGAAAAAATGTTTGGATGCTTATATTGAGATTATCTTGTTTTATGTGATTTGAGGGATTGTTTTTGTTGAGGGGTCCATTGCGTTGATAACCGTGCGAAGGGGCTAAGGTCAGCCCTGGCCCCCACCTGTTACATTATGCCCACAAAGAACGAGCTAACTAGTATGGTCCGGCGGATCGAGCAACCCATAGCTCGGTTCCCCCAAGTGATAGCTCGGCTCCCCCAAGCGACCCATAGCTCGGTTTCCTTGGGCCACCCATAGCTCGGTTTCCCGAGCAATCCATAGCTCGGCTTCCCCGAGCAACCCATAGCTCGGCTCCCCCGAGCAAGGCAACCCATAGCTCGGCTCCCCCGAGCAACCCATAGCTCGGTTTCCCGGGCCATCCATAGTTTGGCTTCACCGAGCAACCCATAGCTCGGTTTCCCCAAGCAATCAATAGCTCGGCTCCCCCGAGCAACCTCCGAGCAATCCATGGCTCGACATGCACCTTCGCGGAACCTGGCGCGGGAGAGCCCAAGTCTAGTGTAACAGGATCCAAACGATGAATCATATCAAGGAGTGGCCTAGGATCGCAATAACGACCTAGGACCTACGCAGTCATCGGATCTCAGGCCATCAGAGAGCTCTCCAGCCGTCGATCCTTCAACGGACAAGATACGGATCCCACCGGCCTTACAACAGCTTGATTCGAATCATCTCGTATCCCAACAACCTTCGAACCTTTAGAAGGCGCTCAAGATTCAGGTGATTGCCTATAAATAAGACACTCCCAGATTCTCTCAGGTACGCGCGCAACCTCCTGTACACAACTCCTGGCTCAGTCTCAGCATCACTCTCTCTTTCACTGCTCCCCCTTTTTCCTTTCCGCCATTGGTGCTCTGCACGAGCTCCCGAGAGGCCACCCCTGGAGGGACTCTCAGAGAGATCCTTCTCCTCATTTCTATTGATCGTCGATCCCCACTGACTTGAGCGTCGGAGGGTCTTCCGTGAGGGCCACCCCCAACAACTCTCGCGTGAGGACTTCTTTGTAGGTCCGTCCAGGAGGAAGCCCGATCAGGAGACCGATCGCGCTCGAGTCGGAGGACAGATTCCGGCGGCAACAGATTGGCGCTAGAGGAAGGGCCTCAAGTCTCATTAAAACTTGAAGAAAGGAGATAAGGATCTCGATCCGGAAGAAACCTCTCCAATGGCTAATCTGAGAAGAGCAACTTCTGAAGCCCAGGACCAGGTCGCCTCCCAGAGACCTGATTCAATAAGTAACGTGGCGCCGTAGCCGCCGCCAGTTGAGACCCCGTCGCCAGCTATCCCAGTGACCCAGGACTAGTTCGCCACACTGGTCCACCAGGTTCAAGCCCAGACCCATCTGGTTCAGGAATGCTGCTCCTGCTCCATGCCTCCCTGAGGAGGCCGCAGCCCCTTTCTCTCCGGCCACCTCTTCTTCTGGCCCATGGAGCCGTGGACCCCCCACACCGACCCAAAGAGGCCAGACCAATCCTGCAAGGGGGTTGCAATAGGGATCTTCCCAGATCTCGTCGGGCCTAGTCCCTCTCTCCGGAGTCCTCCCACCATGATTCGATGCCATCCCCACGCTCTCCTCGCCCGCCCCTCCTCTTATATCTGAAGAGGAGATCCGTCGACAACTCTGGGAGATGCGTCATGAGCTGGACGCCGCCAAGCAGGCTCATCCGCCTTAGCCTAAGGCAAAGCAGGGCATCCCCTTCTCCAAGGGGATCATGGAGGAAGTGATTCCATCCCATGTTAAGCTACCCGCCATCGAGCCCTACCATGGTTCCTCTGATCTGGATGATCACCTTAGTAGCTTCCGATCAATAATGATGTTCCACGAGCATCAGACGCGATCCTCTCGCGCTTTCCCTTCCACCCTCAAGGATTTACCCGAACCTGGTTCAACGCCTTGAAACTGGGTTCCATTGATTCGTTTGACGAGCTGAGCCGTCTTTTTATTGGCCAGTTCGTCAGTAGCCGCCGTCACCGATGAAGATCCGACTCCCTCTCTGAAGTTAAGCAGAGAGAGGGGGAGTCCTTGAGAAATTACCTTGGCCATTTCAACAAGGCCATGCTGGAGGTGGACCACCTTAACCATGAGGTGGCTATGTCCGCCCTAGCGGAGGAGTCTTGAAGGAGAGCGACTTCTACCTAGCGATGGAGGTCAGTTACCCCCCGAACCTCTCCGATATGATGGCCATGGCGGACAAATATGCCAGGGTCGAAGAATCACGGAGGGCTGCCCGCCGAGCTGGCAAAGAAGAAGGAACCTAAAGGTCCGGACAGGCACCGACCTATCCGTCAGCCAAGCTACCTCGTCGCCAAAGAGCTCCCCCACCGCCGCCAAGAAATCGCTCCCGGAGCCCGCCCAGGCGATTCGACCGTACACCCCACTCACTGTTCCTAGGGCGCAAATCCTCATGGAGATAGAGCGCCAGCTCCCCCAACCAGCTCCTCTCCGAGGGAACCCAACTCGGAGGGACCCCATCAAGTACTGCCACTATCACCGAAGTATGGCCACGACACCGAAGGAATGCTGGCAGTTGAAGAACAAAATTGAGAGGCTGATCCAACGGGCCGACTAAACCAGTTCAGGAGGGCGCTCGAGCCAGGACAAGGGGGTGACCGCCAGCCGCTTCAGCAGCCTCCTCCTCCAAATCCACCCGTAATCGGCCACATCAACGTGATTGAAGAGGCCGGTAGTTCGAGCTCCAAAAATGATGGTGAAGGCTCGGCGCCAAAGAAAGCGCGAACGGGTGAGCTCTCTTTCTCCGACGACGATCTCAAGGGATACAATTCCCACATGATGACGCATTAGTTGTATCTCTCAATTTAAATAACTACAATGTAAGTCGGATCCTTGTTGATAGTGGAAGCTCCGTAAATGTTTGTACCTTGATGTGTTCGCCAAGATGAAATTGCTCATGGAAAACCTTCGAGCCGTGGACTCCACCCTAATGGGGTTCACCGGCGACGTTATCATCCCAGAAGGGGTCGTAACATTAATGGTTCGGGCAGGAACCTGGCCCCTTGTGGCCACTGTTCACACGGACTTCCTAGTGACCAAGCTTAGGTCCCTACAATGCGATATTTGGGAGACCCGTTCTGATGTCTCTCAAAGCCGTCGTCTCCATCCCACACATATCTATAAAATTCCCCACCGGCGGGGAGTTGGTGTTGTCCAAGGAAGCCAAACCATGGCTCGACAATGTTTTGTCACCAGCCTTCAGTCCAGGATGCCTGAAGTTGATGGGCTGGACGCTCGGGAGGACTTCGCCGAGCAACGGGGAGAACCAGCCGAAGAACTGGAAGAAGTACCACTGGACGAAGCTCGTCCCGACCGAACCATAAAGATCGGGTCGCTGCTGAAAGGTGAATCCCGGCAGGAGCTGATCGACTTTCTCCGAAGCAACGCTGATGTCTTTGCCTGGTCCGCCTCCGACATGCCAGGAATCAGCCCCGAAGTTCTCGTCCATCGCCTTAACGTGGACGAGATGTACTGACCCGTCAAACAGAAGAAAAGGAGTTTCGCCCCAGAGCGACAGAAAGCTATTAAGAGGAGGTTGATAAGCTTATCAAGGCAAACTTCATTCGGGAGGTGAATTACCCAAGTTGGCTGTCAAATGTTGTCATGGTGAAGAAGTCGAACGGCAAGTGGCGGATCTGCATCGACTTCACCGACCTCAACAAAGCGTGCCCGAAGGACAGCTTCCCTCTCCCCCGAATTGATCAACTTGTAGATGCCACCTCGGGTCACCAAATGCTGACATTCATGGATGCCTACTCGGGCTACAATTAGATCCGGATGGCCCCCAAAGATGAAGAGAAGACCGCCTTCATAATCGACCGAGGTACTTACTGTTACCGTGTTATGCCCTTCGGTCTTAAAAATGCAGGTGCCACCTACCAAAGGCTGGTCAACAAAGTTTTCAAAGAGCAAATCGGCCGGAACATGGAGGTATATGTCGATGACATGCTGGTCAAAGTAAAGAAGCATCACAGCACGTCGAGGATCTCTCGGAAAGCTTTGCGACACTCCGCAAATATCGAATGAAGCTCAATCCAACTAAGTGCGCCTTCGGCGTTAACTCTGAAGTTCCTCGGCTTCATGGTTTCCCAATGGGGTATCGAAGCTAACCCCAAGAAGATCCAGGCTCTTCAGCAGATGGCACCCCCGGCGTCTATTAAAGAAGTCCATGCCTAACTGGGAGAATAGCGGCCCTTAACTGCTTCGTGGCTCGGTCTGCCGAAAGATGCCTCCTTTGTTCAAAACTCTCGGTCGGCTAAGAATTTACAATGGTCTTCCGAGTGTCAAAAATTATTCGAAGATCTCAAGAAGTACCTCGGCTCTCCTCCTCTCCTCAGCAGTCCAAATCCTAGGGAGACATTGTTCATGTATCTGGCTGTCTCGGAAGGTGCATTGTCTCGGTGTTGGTCAGAGAAGAAAATAAGGCCCAGAAGCCGATTTATTATGTCAGCAAACTGCTCCGAGATGCAAAACGAGGTATACCCGGATTGAGAAGATGGTGTTGGCCTTGATCACCTATGTCCAAAAGTTGCGACCATACTTCAAGCACATTATGTGACGGTCCTGACTGACCAGCCCATCGAGGCGGTGGTCCACCACCCGGAGACATCGGGAGAATGACTAAATGGGCCGTCGAGCTGAGCGAGCACGACATTCGATTCCAGCCTCGCCCGGCCATCAAAGCTCAGGTGCTAGCTGACTTCCTCCTCGAATGTACCATCCCGGAGGACGGCTCCACTCCCAACTTCCCCGAGCGCCCAAAATCTGATGCCCGGTGGCTCCTCCATGTCGACGGGTCGTCCAACGTCCATCGCTCCGGTGCGGGCTTAGTCCTCACCAGCCCGGAGGGGGCGACTTTTAAATATGGCGTCCGCTTCTCCTTCCCGGCCTCCATAACGAAGCCGAATATGAAGCTCTGCTAGCCGGGCTCCGAATCGCCCATGGCCTTAAGATGGAGAAACTGAATGCCTTCACCGACTCTCAGCTGGTGGCAGGTCACGTGCGGAGAGTTTGAGGCCGGGAACCGAACATGGTCCGATATCTCCAAAAGGTTCGAAGCCTACTCTCCCATTTTCCTGAATTTGAGATCATTCAGATTCCTAGATCCGAAAATGCCCATGCCGACCTATTATCTCGGCTGGACTGCGTAATCAATGGACGCCGAACAAAATTTCATCTGGAGATTTTGGAGAAGACCTAGTATCACGGAGGCTGACCGAGTGATGCAAGTTGAGGCCGAACCATCATGGTTCGACCCCATCCTGAAGTATCTTAAAGAAGGGTCGCTCCCGGCCGATCGAAGAGAAGCTAGAAGGCTAAAGCTGCAAGCCACCCACTATGTGCTGATTGATGACCAGCTCTACAAGCGGTCCTTCTCTATGCCGTTGCTCAGATGCCTTCACCCATCTGAAGCTGATTATGCCCTTCGGGAGGTACACGAAGGGATTTGCGGCAACCATCTGGGGAGCCGGTTTTTATGCCACAAGGTGCTGCGTCAAGGTTACTATTGGCCAACCATGCAAAAGGATGCTGACGACCTCGTTCAAGCTTGTGACCCATGCCAAAGACACTCCAGTATTCAGAGGATCCCCTCCACCAGCCTGGTCCCATTTCCTCCGCTTGGCCCTTTGCAAAGTGGGGAATGGACATCCTCGGCCCGTTTCCACTCGCCACGGGGCAGCAAAAGTTCTTATTCGTCGCCATCGATTACTTCACCAAATGGGTCGAGGCGGAAGCAGTTGCTCAAATAACTGAGGCTCGAGCCAAGGACTTCGTGTGGAGATCCATCATCTGCCGCTTCGGCCTCCCACACACCATCATTACTGACAACGGCAAACAGTTCGACAATCCGAAGTTCCGTCAGTTCTGCGAGGAGCATGGGATCCATCACCGCCTTACCTCGGTCGGGCATCCACAGGCTAACAGAGCAGCCGAAGTAACCAACCGAACCTTGCTTCAAGGGATCAAAGCTCGGCTCTCCAGAGCTCGAGGCAGATGGGCAGACGAGTTACACCATGTCCTATGGGCCTACCGCACCACCCCGAGAGTGCCCACAAGCGAGACCCCATTTCGAATGGCCTTCGGCACAGAGGCCGTCATCCCTGTGGAGATAGAACTCCCTTCCCTGCGGGTGGAAAGCTACTCGGAGGAAGCCAGTGACGAGCAGCTTCGCACCAACCTCAACTTGGTAGAGGAGATCGGAGAAAAAGCTCGGATCAGAATAGCTGCCTACCAGCAAAGAGTAGCCCGTTACCACGCCTCCAGGGTCAAAGGGAAAGCTTTCTTGCCTGGCGACCTCGTTCTCCGAAAACATCTGTCTCCAAACCGCTGGAGCAAGGAAAGCTAGCTCCAAACTGGGAAGGCCCCTACCAAGTAGCAGAGGTCGTCGGCCCCGATACCCATAAGCTGCAAGATCTAAGCGGAAGATCCATCCCTCGAACGTGGAATTCAGACAACCTCTGCAAGTATCATCAGTAGGGTACGCCCTCTACAGGCTCACCTTCTTAAATTTTTGTTGGCATATTGTTTCACAATTCATGGCATAAATCATCACAAATTATATCACCAAAAATCGTAAAGAAAATAGATGCTGCTTACCAATCCTCGGCACGACCGAGTTATCTGTTTAAGCAGGAAATCTCCGAACCTCGGCTGGGCCGAGCAACAAAATCTCGAACCTCGGCTAGGCCAGCAAATAATCTTCGAACCTCGGCTGGGCCGAGCAAAAATCTCCGAACCTCGCTGGGCCGAGCAACAAATCTCGAACCTCGGCTGGGCCGAGCAAAAATCTCCGAACCTCGGCTAGGCCGAGCAAAAATCTCCGAACCTCGGCTGGGCCGAGCAAAAATCTCCGAACCTCGGCTGAGCCGAGCAAAAAATCTCCGAACCTCGGCTGGGCCGAGCAAAAAATCTCCGAACCTCGGCTGGGCCAAGCAACAAATCTCCGAACCTCGGCTGGGCCGAGCAAATAATCTACGAACCTCGGCTGGGCCGAGCAAAAATCTCCGAACCTCGGCTGGGCCGAGCAACAAATCTTCGAACCTCGGCTCCGAGCAACATCTCGGCTGGGCGAGCAACAAATCTTCGAACCTCGCTGGGCCGAGCATGAATTCTAAAAGCCCCGGCCAAAACCGGAGTGCATAAAGCTCCGGCTAAAACCGGAGTGCATAAGCCTTGGCAAAAACCGAAGCGTGCAAACCCCGACCGAAACTGAAGGATTTCCGAACAATCCCCAGCTTCGGTCGGTCGAAGAATATACGTCGCGCAATATCATCAACGGGTACATATTCCGTGCCTATTTATAATCTCTAAAGGCCTCGACAGGCCCTACACTGCCACCTAAGAACCATGGACAAAGTCGGGGAACGTCTCCTACTACTAAATCCTCGGGCTAACCGAGCAGTATCCCTGCGCCTTAGTTGCACCTAATATTCAAATCCTTGGCCAAACGAGCAAAGTCTCCATGCCTTAACCACGACCTAAATCCTCGATCAAACCGAGCGACTTCCAAGATAACGGGAACACCTCCCGATACTTCAGCGGAGGTGAAAGACCTCTCTCTACCCAACGATAAAGACATACGGGCCATCTCTTTCCGAATAAGCACCTGTCTCATTCCGCGAACGAGACCATGTTTTGCCCCATGAGCCCACGGGACCGCCCAGGTCTCCCTTTGGCTCGAATAGGGACAAACGATTTTTCCTTTTTTTTAATGGACCAAACGGCGATCTCAGCAGGGAACAAAAGATTGCCAAAAAAGAACTTCCCTCTTTATTCATTATAGAGAAAAATACAAGAAGAAAAAGAAAAGGCGAAAAATAGCCTTCACAGAGGCTTACTGTCTCCGCCAGGAGCTGCCGGGTCCTCCTTATGCCGAGTCAGCTCGACGACTTGCTGACGGAGGGATGCTATCACCCCCTCCTGCGGGTCAATGACTTGGCGAAGAGCCTCGGCCTCCCTCGTAGAAATGGCAAGAAGCTCCTCGACCACCTTCTCAAGCTGCTCATGGCCTGCTAGAGTTGATGCCAAGGCAATGCCATCGACAGTCACGGAGGAACGGCTCCCCCGGAAGCCCCTGCGGCCATTGCTAACAACGCTCGACTCTTCGGTCGATTGCCCTTCATCCTGAGAAGCCATACCTGCTCTCAGGAGCTGTCGAAAGGCTAGCCGAGAGGATGACAAACACTGGCATCCCTGGTGAGTATTTTGAGCAGTCGAGTCATTAATCCCGACCCGTGAGAATCTGCCGCGCATTGCGACTTTGGCTGGCGCTCACGGGAAGTGAAGAGTCGTGCCCTCTCTCGAGGAAAATCGGTAAGCATCGACGAACTACTCGGGAACCCCCCTCCTCCTCTAGGAACTGGGTTCCTTCCGATCTATCGGGCCCTCACGAAGTAAATGTTCTCGAAACCCCACCGGATTTCCTCGAATCAGCCGCCCTTGGAGAAGTGCGAAGAAACGAAAAGGTGCGTCAGCAGCTGACGCTGACTCGCTTCCCTTGGAAAACACCAAGTCATAAATATCGGGCATCCCCATGCACCGCCCATTTCACTTTGGCAGTCCGCGCCAAATCTCACAGGAATCAAACATCAGAAGTCTCGGCGATGACCGAGTTATCCCTTCGAGCAATAAATCTCCGAACCTCGGCAGGGCCAAGCAATAAATCTCCGAACCTCGGCAGGGCCGAGCAATAAATCTCCGAACCTCGACTGGACTGAGCAATAAATCTTCGAACCTCGGCTGGGCCGAACAATAAATCTCCGAACCTCGGCCAAAGTCAAGGAATACATTCTATTACTAAGAATCCCGGCAAAAGTCGAGGAGCTTTTCCCACTATCAAAGCCCCAGCCTAAAGCCGAGACCCATGCCTCGTTATCACAAATCCCGACCAAACCAAGCATTCTCCAAAGTTCCATCCGAATTCGGGCAGCTTATAAGCCCCAACCGGGTCGGGTAGCACAAAATCTTCGGCCAAAAATGAGCGATATCTCCGCGCCTTATCCTACGCCAAGTAAGATACTATCTGAAAACTCG